>JBBPMG010000009.1:0-152662 GCA_038090195.1 Boletellus deceptivus
CTCGAACTTCGTGTCGGCGAGAATCAAGCCACGCGACAAGGCGTACGCCGCGGCCGCCTTGTACAACTCTATCGAAATTCCAGCGATCCGCGCATACAGTTCTTCGCCGATCAACTGAGCGGCTGAAGAGGAGCATAAGTGTCGTTCACACGAGAACCAGAGACTTCCAAATACCTCTCTCTGGAGTTATGTTTTCGTCGTGGACCCCCTGTTCGGCCTTGGTCGACGGGGTGAAGACGGGCTCGTCCAGCTTTTCGGACTCCAGCATGCCCTCCCTCAGACGGATTCCGTGCATCGTGCCGGACCTTTTATACTCTGCCCATGCTGATCCTAAACCAGCCGTACTGTCAGACGCATGGAGGAACTCCTGGGGCACGGCGCACCAGCAAGATAGCCCCTGACGATGGCTTCCAAAGGAACGACCTTGGCTTTCTTCACGAGGATCGTCCGTCCCTCGAGCTGGTCCTTGTATTGCCTCACCTCTTCTGGCATCTCGTCAATTTCAGCCGTGACGAGGTGGTTTGGGACGATATGCCGAAGCTTTCTAAACCAGAACACGGATGTGCCAGTGAGCAACTTCCCCTTTCCTGGGACACCCTGCAGTAGATCAGCTGGCTAAAAGATGGCAGCGGGAAGTCGACCGCGCACATTCTTTAGAATGACGTCGTATAGCGACACCCTGTCTGTTGCAACGAACAAGAGGTAGTCTTCAGAGAGAGTGGCATAGACGTCGCGCACTTTCCCTCTCGAGACTAGTTTAAGATTGGGCAGGTCGGTGGTGAGCAGAGTAGATGCCATTTGATGGGGAGATCGCGCGCGGTGCAACGTCTAAATATTCTACACAAGGCACCGGGTCAGTGCGCCGCTCAAGTCAACCGGTTGCGTCCGACAAAAACAAATACTGCGACTACTATGCTATAATACCGTCAGTCTAGTACTAACCTTCGCTCTTGTAATACTCTACGTGTCCCTCTCTGAATACCGAACGCCAGTCACTAGATGTTTGGAGCCATTCTTGCAAGAAAGTCAGTGCCATCTCAGAGCCCAAGGAATGCACACGCACAAGTCATACTTCACCAGGTCGTCGACGTTCACAAGTGCGGCGGAAGCCAGCTGCCTTGCCTCGAGCCACATCCAAACCTGTGCCAAACGCATGCTCAATACCGACATGTACGTTGATGACAGAGCTCACTTTTAACAATGCTCCAAAGTTGCCGGAAGGTATCTGCGTCATCGATTCCTGACTAGTCATTTGCCTGCCAAGCTGTCGCAGGATAGGCAGCGCGCTTTTGAACAAGTCTAGATTTGGCTCCAACTGGCGCCCGATCCCCTCGAGCAAGAGGATTGATATCACCGTGTTGATAAAGTCACCTTCCATCTTCACATGGTGTTGCCGCACTGCCTTGAGTACGTCTTGCAATATATCCGAGATTTTAATCTGACCAAGAGAAAATGTCTTGCGCTTCACTGTCAACACAATGTGCTGCATCTTCAGGGCAAACGTTTCCGTGTCAATAGCTAATTCGGGAGTCCGACAACGTTCCACCATGAGCTGGCCGGTGCGATAGCCGTCAAACTCTGCGACAGCACGGAAAAGATCAAGGAAGTTCTTGCGGTTCGTAGAATTGAGTGTTGTAGTCAAACCTGCGTCGATAAATACGATTTCTGGAATGTACCCCTGGCTCGAGGCACGTTGCAGCTCGGCTTGCCACTCCTCAGGCGAATTCTTGAGTTGCTCGAGTCGCGACACTATTGAATCTGACTCATATGCAGGAAAGGAACTCATGCTGTTCGCATCGTGCCCGAAAACAAAAGCATTGAACATATGGCGAATGAAGTCGTGGGTGGCGAGGGGTCGTATGAACTTGATCATGATATTTCCCGGGTGAAGATCGGAGTGAACGAAGTTGTCCAGTAATAGCATGTTCTGATGAAGGCGATCAGAACAATCAAATCGATAACGTTGCTGCCTACTACGTACTAGAAACGCATCAAGACCGACGGTAGCAACTTGTACGTCGAATGGTCCTCCTCCATTTTTCAAGAAAAGTTCCAAAGGTACGGCGTGTTCGAATTCCTCCACCAAGATATCAGACGATGAAAATACTTGGAGGGGCCGGGGAAAGGTGACTGGCACATTCCGCGAAGCAAAGTTATGTTCAAAAGTGAGAAGATTCTCGGCTTCGTTACGAAGATCGAGCTGTTGACGCATCATTTCGCCGAACACCGCGACTTCCTGTGGAAGAGATATCCACCGCATCCCTGGAAAGAATGTAATGACGTTGGCAAAGAAAGACATGATCGCAAGATCACGTCCGATCATTTTGGACACCCGAGGGTGGAGGACCTTTACTGCAACTGAGGCAGTAGGAACCGAGGGCGGAGGGTCCTGCAGTATGACCGGAGCCAGAGATCCGGCGACAGATTTGGAATGTCGCTTGGGTCCAAGATATGATGGCGGAAGGAGGTCCCGCTTGAGGATGGCTCTATACACCTACGAAAGCAAAATAGAGGCGTGCATGCACGAAAGAACTATCAGGGACATACCTGCGCAATGGCACCCGTCCCAATCGGGTTCTCGTCAAATTCTTCGAATACATCCCGGAATGGTCTCTGAAACACTTTCTCCACGACTTCCTTGGTGTACGCTAATGTATGAGGTATGACACGCGAATGTGTCATTCCCAGTCTGTCGCAAAGCAAAGATGGGAACAGATCGGCACGAGATGCAGCCCATTGAGCGAGCTAGAAATGGTTGACGAACGTGCGAGAGAATCAACAAGTGTCAATCACCTTGATGAAAGTCGGGCCAGCGGCCTGCATTCTCTCCACAAGAAAATTATACCACCACACAGCTCCCCAGCGATCACCCTGCAGCCGTTCGTCCGGACTTCCGACCAGCAGCATGGGCATGGTGGCTATGACGGGTACGAACAAATAGGATAGATAAACGAAGCGTTTTGCGGTTAGAATGGGTTCCCAGATGTAGTCCCGTATAACCCGTACTATACGGAGGTAAAGCGAGCGCTGAGGTTCCGCTGGCGAGGCAATCATGTCTCTGTCATTGAATCTGCGAGTATAGCCCTGACCCTCCGGACAAGGTATAAGGATTGGGGATGAAAAGACGGAAGGTAGATGTAGGCGGGGGGCCGGGGAGAGGTAGACAACCACCCCGCCGAAGATAGGTGCGAGCCAGAGTGTTCGCCATATCCAGGGACGAGTGTGGTGTCTGAAGTTGAGAGGAAACGAGACGATGCGAGTGTCCTGGCTCTTGGCAGTAGCACTGAAAGCACGACGAGTCACGATGCTGACTCTTTTGCCAGACAATCTGAGACGAGGCAAGGGTGAGACGCAGCGCCATCGAACGAGCATAACGAATCAGCGCTGGCCAGAGCGTCGAAGAGCGGGACTGCGAGCACCCGAAAGGCCGCTCCGCGCAATCTCGTACCACAGCTCTGCAAACGCAGCTCTTACGAGGGTCACTGATGCTTATTCGGTCGCACCCGGGCCGACGGCGGCCACAAGCTTGTAACTCAAAGTAGTACTTTTGTGCTCAGTTTTTGCTTCTAATCACTATCAGAACGCGTCTGGCACGAGATTGAACTCATTCCCGTGCACGAGAGTAGCAAACAGTCGTCCTGTGGGTCATAACAGTGACTAACAAGTATGCGGCATGGCGCTATCTGGACCTTCCCGCCCTACCGAGGTGAGTCACTGATAATGACGCAGCAGTGGTTCGTCCAACGCTGTGAGTTCGCTTTCCTACCATGCGAAGCGCTCCGGCAAGGTGCATGCGAATCCTCGGGATAAACGCGAAACACTCAACATGCAATGACACCCAGGGATCTTCCAGTCTGTCGAGGGACGATGGTGAGGTAGCTACACCTCCGAGCCAATACGACCAAGCTACTGGGGTCTTGTCGCCGGTCCTGCTAGTGTTGGCTACCCTTGGAGTAGTGGTGGTTGTCGGACGCACGAGAGGTGCAGAGGGGCCTAAATCTGTTCTTTTGGCGTATGATGTGATATGATATCGTACCCACCTCTGTAATCGCGATTTGTAGGTGTCTGCGGCGAGGATATGCGACGAGCTATTTTTCTGTGCGTGCTGGTCATCACGTGGACATCACCCGCTTGGGACGGCAATATCAAACGAGCCTAACTGCCACAGTCGTTCATTCTTCAATCCGCTGATATTCAACGTGTGGTAGCCCAGGACTGCTGTCGGCTCCCTGCGACGGAAGCGGGGCCCTTGCAGAACTCGAGTTGTACAGGTGCGCCACCCCTTCATCCACAGATTGCGTACACGACGAGTAAAGCGTCCGTGCACTTTCGCGTCAGAAGACAGAGCCTTTCGCGTCGTCAGGAGCTTTCTTTTTTTGTTGACACCGTAACGCCGTTCGCTTTCTTAGTACGATCTACAAGGTGAGCGTGGCGCAGGTATCACCTGCGCAGTTTAAAGAACACATTTCAGCTCAGGGTGCTCCACGTAACTTGCCAGAATTCGAGAACGCTAAATATTCTGCTAGTATGTCCTCAGAGATATGCGCTTGTTCGCTATTCATACTTTCTAGCGATGGTGCAGACACGAACGCCGCGGAAACAGAAGCGCAAGTCGCTCGCTAGCAAGGACCAGTTTGCGCGTTTAATTCGTGAAGCCGCGCTCTCCAATCGAAGAGCTTCCTTGTCAGGCTTTCAGGGGGAGCCGAGCCCTAGCTCAGATCCAGATATAAAGACGGCACCTACGCCTGCCACACTCAACTATGCCAACGTTCTTGTCATCGAACGCTTTCAGGCTGCTGTAGAAAACCGCACTTCTGCATGCCAGAGACTCGAGCAACTTATTCGTACCTCCTCTACATACGCGCCAGCCGTGAAAAACCAGCTCATCAGTTGCCTGAGAGATGATTTCATTCGGGGAGACAAGACGCGCCGCATCATCGAGGACCTCAGGCGTTCCGACTTCATCAGCACACCACCATCTGATGAGGAAATCGAGTTCATGCGAAAGGACATAGCAGAAAGTACGCGAGTGCTCGTGGAAGGAAGCAGGGAGCTCGAGGCTATTGGAGACCACATCGCTGCTCATTCTTCATAGTGCTCGGCATGGCCGAGCTGGCTGCTGGCCACAGCCCAACTAGCTCCAATCGTATGGTCTCTGCATCACCATCTCTTGCGCCTATGTTATGAAACAAATATGTTGTATGAACGAAACTAGACCGTACTGATTTCTTTCGCGTGACGTTTGGCTCTGAACCGAGGTCCCACTCGGGTAGCGAACCAAATCATGGGCGCGGTGGCAAGGCTTATCCCCGCGAGCAGGATGTAGGTCCATCCCGTTCCAAGACTGTTCAATATCAAGTCGATGACCGACACTGTGGCGGCGCCCATTGAGCACCTCACCAGGTTGTTCTGTCAATGAACCCAACGGTCACCGAAACCCCTGATGACGAGCAAGACGGGACTGACGCATGCGGTCACGGAGGAGCCTTGCGCCGGCAGCAAGTCAATCAAGAGTGTTTGCACAGTGTTCATGATCGCTATTGTTGAAACGCCAACTTGGAAATGCGTAATGGCGCAACTGCTCAGCCTGCAGTGTGCCCAATGTTGAAGAGAACTTACACATCACCTGCAGCAGTAGCGGTACCGCTATGTTGACCTTTTTCTCGAGAGACCACCCGTAGCCGGCACAGCATGCAGCGAACGTTACCAGATGGAACAGAACCAGTCGCATCCTTGTTTGCTCGATCGGAAAGTTTTCGTCTCTTGCGAGGTGCTCTGTAGAAGCTGGATTTTCCGAGTCCTCTGACGCTTTCTGAGCGATCTTTTCCTTCATTTTCCTGTAGTCTCTGTCTAGGAGTTTCCCTGTAGCAATGCCACCGATGACCATTCCCCCGCCTATGGCTAAAAAGCAGAGACCAATCTCGGTCTCGTCTAGGAACGAGTACGTTTTTTGGTATAGGATGGAGATGGTGGCGGTGACGGCGTAGAGTATCGAGTACAGAATTCCGTTGAAAACCAAGAGATTCATCACGTCAAGGTAGGTGAAAATCCGAAGCGGGTTAGAGAGGGATCGGGAGGGAGACAGGTTTGCCGTCGCACTTCGCCGCCCGGCTCCGACCACGGGAATGAGGGGCCGATACATCTTTGGGGGAATTATGCTGCCATCATCCACGAGTAGTCGCAACGTTTCGGGGAGGAAGCTATCGGGTGTATTAAATGACTGGAAGAGATGTAAGGAGATAGAGACGAACGTTATCATGACAAGGAAGCATGCTGCAGATAGGATGCAAAGCAACCAAAATATCCAGCTGTATTTACGGAGATGAGGCAAGTGGCTGGCCACGGGCGGCAAACTCACCGCCAACCTAGCGTCTGGGCGAGGATGCCTCCAACGACGGGTCCCAACGTAGGCCCAAACTAGACCCTATTAGCCAAATCCTGCGCTTGGATATATGGGACGAATACCTGTGGGCCGAGAGCGAACAGGGCAAAGAAACTCCCACGCTCGGCACGAGTGGCAACGTCAGCGATGACGCCAGCACCTATCTTGGGTCAACGATGACGCCTTATAATGTATTCTTGACACGAACCCAGTGCGACAGTGCTGGCAGATCCAGCTGCTTGAATGCAACGGAGCAAGAGGAGCAGCCAGTAGTCCGAAGTTGGAACCAACGCAAGGCCAATACAAGCTGTGCTGAGGACTAGTAAACATGCAAGCAAGATGGGGCGTCGTCCGATGCGGTCGGCCAATAAACCCCAACACATGGGGGCTCAATGCGGCAGGACTGTCAGGCCGGGACACCCAGGAAGGCGATGCGACTCACAGACGCCTTGCAGGACCATGTACACTGTGACTGTCAAGTTGATGAGCTCGACGGACTTGCCAAAGGCTGCGGCGAGGGTGGGGATCGCTGGGAGGTATACACTGGCGGTCAACGTGCTAGAGAGGCATCAGATCGGATTTTACATCGCAAAGTTGATCTGTCTCGCCTGAATAACGCAGCCAAGGAAGCCATGGACACGATGAACCACTTTTCCGCAGGAGTATATATGCTATAGGGTTTCTCCCCTTCCTGGTTGATGTTAACGCCGGCTCGCTGAGGGATGTGGGTACTCACTTGCATGGTGCTATTGGAAAGAGGAACAACCTGAGTGTGAGCCCGGGAATACGATGGCTGTCGCCAACAACCCGCAGGGCGTCAATGAGGGATGCATGAGGTCAGCTGTCAACGGAGAGTCAGTACTGGACTGTCAGGCGCCGTGTTTATGTGAGACTGGGCGTGTCAGTTGGGCAGAGGGGGTTACGGCCGTGTGCGAGCACCTGCGTCGGGGGAACGGCCCGACCAAGCCCGGCCAGCGGGAGCATGTTTCGCACGACCACATCCGACGGCGTCAGACGATCCTGCCACGTGGTCGGAATGGCCGAGACGCAAAAGGAACCGTGGCTCCATAACGGGAAGGACGACTGCCGCTCTCCTGAGGCGAGGGGCGAACACGGCGGACAGAGGATGCACGGACAGCGCGAGAAAATAGAAGCACCGCAACGGCGCAGTCCACGTTTCCGCCGACGTGCCCGGCACTGGTACTGCGCCTGCGGCGGAGGCCCTTGCCACGCCCTCACACCGCCAGGCCAGTCCACCGCCAGCCCGCGTCGGGGGGTTGGCGTGCGGCAGTGACCCAGGGCTTGTGCGCCCGGACTGGGGGAAACACTGGCAGCCGTGCCACCGGCAGTTCCCCCCCGTCCGCCTGGCAACACCCTGCCAACGCTAGCGAAACCCTAGAGCAGTGAATATCTGTCTGCCGAGCGGGAAACAGCAGAGGAGACAGACCCAGAGGCTCCCTTTTTTTTCCCCAGCGCCGCATGCGTGAAAATCTGTGGGGAAGAATCCAAGCTGGACGGACGGCGAACTGCATTCATGACGTAAGGAGCACTTTATCCAAGCCGAGTTTCGGGCAATTGAACCGCGCGCGGAGTCCATTGAGGACGTACCTCGTCCAAATTTCAACCTGGACCCACAGTGTGCCCTTCCCCTCATCGACGCGTCAGGTCGGCAGCAACCCCAAGGCCATCAAAGATTAGTAGACGGGTCCCCCGGATCACCCATGTCGACCCAGCGATGGCCACCCAGCGAAGAGCCAAAAACCAGACGAGAATAATTCCTGCATCTGCGCGAGGGCTCGGCGTCATGAGCTCGCGGATAGTGTTCCCAATAAGACATCATACCATCGTACTGTCGGAGCCTCGGAGGACAACAGGACCGATCCTCAGCCAAGGGTTCATGTGTGGCAGTATGAACCAGGATCCCCTCGTCTCCATCCTGAATTCAATAGGACCGCGCTCCCAAGAGAACACGACCAAGGTCAGAGTACGCTCCACAAGATAGAGCTCGCTGCATTGTTGGCACAAGGATGAAGCTCGTGAGTGAGGATCGTGTCTTCGTAGATCAACAAATTCCGGCCTCACTTTTCTCGTTGATCCACCGCGCTGCAGACGCTCCGATACGCAATCATTGCAATGACCAGGGTCCCAGTGCTCCACTCACACCCGCGGTCCCTAGGATACCGCAGCACTCCGCCTGCCAGACAAGATAGCATCCACAGGGCACTCTTATGTCCAACGCATGCGACATAAGCCGTACGTTCTTTGCAGCATATCTCGAGCCCCTTTCTAGAGACGACCATGTCCTCTTTGACGGCAGGGCCAGCCGGGATACACATGTCTCGGCGTGATCACGTGATCCATGAAATTCCCTCCACCGAGGCGGACATGGTCGTATGCATCTCGAGGGGGGACGAGTTTGCGCAGAGAGAAAGGCGAGGTCGGGCCTGACCCAAGCCATCTTAACCGCTTGAAAGTGGCCAGACAAGCAGTGCCTGAATATAAATCGGGCCCTGAGCACACTACACTTGAAAAAAAAAACCTCTAGAACGTTCCTTGCTTACTGTTTGCACTCCTCACCCAAAGCTCGAGAAGGAAATTTCTCTTCATGTCGCGAACCTTCATTTCCGTCTTGTGTGGCCACTGAAGAATTCCACAATGATGAGTGGATTCAAGCAGGTGTTCAGGAGCCAATTAAATGTGAGCAGCATTGTCTGGGCGAGTCCGAGAACTCACCCCACCCTGAACTCCTCGCCTTTTACTCCACTATTAGGCAAGTAGACTCCCAACCAAAACCGGGCAGCGGAGATCCTACCAAGCTTCCGACACAACGCGGCCTTTCAAATCCTTTGCATGCCTCCCAAACGTGCACAGGGATTTAAAAGTGGTCCTGGATGGCAGCCTGGCCCACATCCCTCTCTCCTTCCAGCCGTTTTGACCCCAGCTCCTCCCTTTCGCGCCCGTAACAGATGCCCATTCCTTACGAACAGTTATACTCCTCCAGGAAGACCCATCCCGGGTTACCGTATATGAGACTTCCGAGCTACAAGTCTCTGCGTCGCACACGGTACCATCCTTATCCCACATCCCGTGCTCGGTCGTCGACCGGTCCAGCGGACTTGACGGTACGGAAGCATGGCTAGTACAGAAAAGAGGCCTCATTCCATAGTTGAAGGAATCTGCCGAAGACACCGACTTGGAAGCTGACGTGTTCCTGCCCCGCGCTAATTCGAATCCGGTCCCACTTTCTCTGGTAAGAATTCTACTTATGACTTGACTGCTCCGTTCGACTGACCGTGGGACAGTCAATGCTCCTCGAGGACGATTGCATGGATGGTCTGCGTACGGTAGTTTCTCAAATAATCGGCCGAGACAGCACACAAATGCGCCTTGGATCTGTCCATTTGGTCATTGCAAGTTTATCTCCACTCGTTTCGTGGTCGTTGACTGATGTGACGTCCAGGATTTCGCTCTCATCGTGCGTCGTTATCGTCGCGAGAGTGGCATGGCAGTCCGCGACAGGTCCGCGATGTGATAGCCCCCTCCAGCCACGATAGGTTCGTCCCGTCGGGAGATCCTGGTTGTGTATCCCTACGTTCGCATACCTACCTCCGTCGTAATGAATTTCCTGTGATTGATGTGTCGCCATTTTGTCTGTGTCAGGCTGTGTGTAACTTTCCCATCTGTGAGCGTCCTCGGCGCGGGACGACCAGTTTCTAATCGGTCTGGCTGCTAAAAACACAGCACTGAGATGCTCGCCGGGAACCCCCACTAGGTCGCTCCTCTCCCCCCCGTCGATCCGGTATCGATGGCCTCCCGGTCCGCCAAACAATTCCACGTTCGTTTCGAGCCGACGGTGCCGCCGGCGGACCGACAGAGGGAGGTAGGTAGCCCCCCTCCCCGCCCCCCCCTTCCTGGACCTGGCGCCGACTCGCACGAGCTAACACTACGCAGAACCGCACTTTGTACCCCAAGGTCGCGCAAGAGAAGGGGCGCTCCGGACGCCACTCCTCGTTCGACCTGTTCTGGCGATGGGATAGACTCTCGTCGGCCACTGCCCCCGCCGAGTGCCGCTGGGGCCGCCAGTCTCGACAACGGTGTGCGGCTCTCGGGCAGTGTCAGGTATGCCATCAGTCAGGGTCGTAGCCCATGGTCTCGCTTGGTAACATGATGGGTAGCCTCGCGTCACCTTGCGGGACGTCGTTCGACCACGCCGCGACGGACGCCCATTAAAGACGCTGATCCGGTGCCGGGTCACCTGGTGTAATATCCTTCGACTGCCACCACAAAGTTCCCAAACGTCCCTCGAGATGTCGCATCGTACTCGAGGGTAGGAGCTTGGTAATTTAGTGCGAACCCTGGATATCGGATGTAATTTAATAACACTAAATACATACACCAAGAGTCGAGGGGCGATAATCCTCAGTCGGCATCAACGACAAGACCACCACGCCCCCTCCTAATCCGATCTTCAAGACCCCCCTCGCCGCCAAACACTTTCTTCTGTTCCTGGCTCAAGAAACCTCCTACACCTTTTGATTTCAACCTCGCTTCATTCTCGGCTTCCAGCTCCGCCTTCTCCTTGGCTAAAAGTTCCCGTAAACGTTTTTGTCGGTCAGCTTCCACAGTGGTTGCATCAGTTTGCATAGCAGCCAACCGCGCCGCGCGGTCCTCGACAGGTTTCGAGGCCGGATCAGCCGCGAAAGGGCGGGAGTTTGATGGAGGAGGTGAGACCCGGGAACGCTTTGCACTATCACCCTTTGAATGACTAGGACTTCGTCCGCGCTTCTTCGACCCATCAGCATATCGGCTCCCGTGTTCTTCACCCCTCGCATAGTTCCGCTTATTGTCATCAGATTCATCAGAACGGGGCCACGTACGGACGCGGTCGTCTCGGCGTCTACGATAATAATCAGGGCTGCGACTCCGGCTTCTTCTTGAGCTGTGATCGTCCCGGCGGTCGTCTCGATAACGGACAGGCGATCTGGAACGGCGAGCATAAGGGCTTGGTGAACGTCGTGCATAGTCACGGTCATAACGATCGTATGAGCGAGAGCGGCGCCGTCGATGACCGTCCATCGGGCTGAGGCTCCGGGAGAGGGTGTGATGCGGCCTACGATGTTCAGCGTCGTCGAACTTATCCTTGCTCTTCTTTTCTTTTTTATGCCGCTTCTCCTTCTTCTCCTTACTTCTTTTCGGCTCGATGCCATTTCGCTCCTGTAGCTCCCGAAGACGGAGGGGATTGGAAATCAGCGCCTGGTAGGCCGCTTGCTCCTGTTGCTTCATCACGAGCAACGGATCCTCGCGAATTTTCGAGGCAACATCTCGCGCAGTATTGGCATTCTGGACGGCAATAAAGTTTTTGTGTGACGCTCCTAGCTGGACAACGTGTCAAGGAAAGGGACCAGGGACCAGAACGGGCAGAGCATACTTTGGCGTTGTCATCCGCAGTCAATATCTTGTCTACTCGCTTCTTCCCGAGGAGATAGTCCTCTAAATCGTTTGGATTCTGGCTGCTGCCCGTCGCAGGGGTGGTATACATCCATTCTAGCTTCTCGGTCCTCTTCTTTCCGGTTTGCTCCTCCTGGAGACGTTGAAGCTCCTGCAACTGACGCTCCTCCTCTTTCTCTTTGCGCAGCTGGTCGAGTTTCTTCTTCTCCTCAAGCTGGAGGAACGCGGCGTTGGTAAGTGACAAGCAGTAGGGCTGACGAACACTTACAGCTTTCTTTTCCTCCAACCAGACCCGCTCCTGATTCTTCAGGAGGAGCGGGTGCCAGGATTTCTTCATATTCAAGTCTCCCCCACCCATCTTGGCTAGACTGTGTGTGGATGGTGAAAATCAAAATGTGGTGTTGATGGTGGAGAAATGAGCAGCAACTGAGGCCTGTCCAACTAATCAGCTAATGTCACGTTCAGACTCCGCCGCGACATGTCACAGCGAGTCACAGATCACATGAGGTTGGATGGGACTGAATGAGCCCTACATTGCTCGTTATATTGGCCTGATGTATGTACTGACCGGACTGTCGTGTGCAGAGCATTGCTGAGGGCTGTCCCCGACCCACGAGTGGCATTCAACGCTCGCTTTGTACTATGCTACTGGAGTGTTTGTGCTTGTTTGGATCGACCACTCTCCTGGCTGGTGGTCGACGCTCTCTGGCATGACGCCAACAACACTGCTACCAACCACACGCACGCCTTGTGCTCAGTCATGTCTGAGACGTCGGACGCTCGCAACGATGCAGCAGGCACGCAACCCTCGGAGCCAATGTTCGTGTCCATTGTGTCGGCCCGCACCCCATTGACATGCGCCATGCATCCACAGACCTCATTCGATTTACACGCTCTCTCGCAAAGAAATAGCGCGCGGAATTGCAAACCGCTTTGTTCACTCACGGACATACATTATTCTCTACCTGGTGATGGCAGCACTCTCGGTCACGACCGTTGCACTCAGCTTGTCAGACGGCTGTCCGGGACTTGCCTTCTACATCCTCGAAATTGTCATCAACGCTTCAATGATTCTCGAAGTGGGTGTCCGTTTCATCGCCTTTGGAAGTGTGAGTTCTCAGGCTGGCCATCATGTCATCAAGAAAGCTCAGATTTGGCCCAGCAATTCTGGAAATCGCCTTACAATGTATTTGACCTAATCCTCACATTGTTTTGCGCGATCACCCTGTTGGTACTGGCGTTTGCGGGTTGTGGCACTACAAGCAAGGAAGAAGAAATGCTTGACACCCTGTTACTAATAGCCCGTAACGTGTTACAGTTCGGCCGCCTAGCCGCGGTGATGAGACAGTGCGCTTGGGTTTCTCAACACGTTGATAAGACTGACTGGCTGGCAGGTCTGGCCAGTCGATATTTTCACGACCGAAGCCTATCGATATATCCAATATTCGTCGTGCAGGGTATCGTGGTCTTGACTTTGATCTTGAAGATGAAGACGAAGACGAAGAGGCAGGACTTGGCCAACCACTCGTGGAGGAACCAGTGTTGTTTGATGTGCAGGAGGATATGCATCCAAGGAGGATGTCGGATATGCCACGCGCTGCTCACGCGATCCATGAGCGCGATGCGGTGGATGTTTGGGCCGAGTTAGGGTGACATTCACAGCTCCTCTGAAGTGGGTTAGGGGAATATCCAGTCGCCTGTAGGTAAGCCTGTTGATGCGACACACCCATAACTATCTTTTGCACGTGAAGAGGGTGCGACTACATTGTTTGCTCGGCTTCGTCTCCCTTTGCATTGCAGACTCGTTATTTATGCACACGAATTTACTACCCTCAGCAACGAGATAATGTTACACGTAGACTATCGGTCCAAAAGGGATAGATGAAAGGGGGCAAGATACTACACTTGTGCGCTAACCTGTGCGTTACTCCGTTTCTTCTGTGTGGTAGCCAGCGCGCCGCATCGCACCCAGACGATGTCTCGCAGCACCCAGTTCCTTCTCGAGTTTCAGGATGTCAACTTGCTGCTCCATCTCGCGCCGCTTGAATTCCAAGACGGCCATATTCTTGTAGTCCACATCTTCTTCTTGCACTTGTTTGGCGGAAACGGCCTTGACTTGTCTGACGAGTGCCTTGCAAGCCTCAGTCACAGCCTTGGCGGCAAGTTCAAGTCGTTCTTGAGTCTTGGACATGAGATTCGCCTTGACACGGGACGCAGCCACGAGCTGAGCTGTCGCCGCAGCGACCTCGTTGGAGGCGACGATGAGTTGCTCAAGTGAGTGTGTGCCGGAGAGCACACCGTCAGCACTTTCGATGAGCAAGTTCGTAGCAAACGCGACTGATTTCGCAGCTGAGATGAGACCCTCTGTCCACCTGTTATTACGCTTGTAGAACTGTTGGACAGTGCTCGACCCTTTCCCTTGCGCGACGATCTCTTGCTGAGACTCTGTCGCAGCCTGAATGAGACGAGCAATGGCACTCGTGATGGCCATGGCTGCTGAGAGAATTGAATCGTGAACTTGGAGATCCACAGCGCTGAACCGTGACGAGTCCCGTGGACGAGACATGAGCTCCTGCAACCTCCGGGTGGCCTCTTCGATTGCCTGGGCTGCGTTGAGCATCTCCTTCTCAACAATATCTCCGATATCTCCGTTAGCCTTTGCAAGAGCCCCGCTTTTCGAGCCCTTTGGAACCAGCGTATCAACGATCTCTGATAAACGAGTGAGAGCTGTTCTAGCTTCGCTGTTGTTACGCATAGCAACTTCCTTTCGCTGAGCGGGCTGCAGCAAGTCAAGTTTGTATGACTGCAAGTTGAGGAAGAATCGTAATCCAACATCGCCAGTCATCTTGGCAACAGCGATGATCTTGTCGGAAGCGTCATCGTCGTTCGCAAGTCGAGTGATCCCTTTGCAGTTGATTAAAACATCTGACAGCACCTGGGCAAACTCGTTGGCGCCCTTGATGACGTCAACATGGTCACCGCCCACGTCGCCACCAAGGTGAAGGTTGAAGACGGTGGCAAAGTCCGTGGCATTGTTAATGGCCTTCTCAATCATAGACAGTGTGTACTCCGGTGTCGAATTGATGTTGCCGGCCTGGGAAGGAGACTCGAGCTCGTAGATCGCATCATCAACCTTTTGCACGCATGCTTGCAGGATCGAGTCTGTGAACCAATAAGTGAACCACAACATCAGTAGATGCATCGTGTACGCACCGATAATTTGGTTCAGCTTCTTGCGGTTGTCCAAGATAAGAGTGTCAATTTGAGCATTGGTTGCTTCCTCAGAGAGACCTTGGTTCTGCGTAGACGTTGAATTGCATAGTGCAGGATGGACGCGATTTAGTTACCTGTTGTGCCTCGGACAATTGCTGTATAGTGCTGTCCATTCCCTCTTGCAGAATCATGATCTCTTGGTCTTTCTCTTCGCGCAAGTGCTCCAAGTCCCCGCTGGCGTTGTTGAGTTTGACCAATAAATCATCGATTTGAAGTTGTTTAGCCTATCAACTCGTCAGTACTTCGTGTCGTTATGGAAGAGGGTATTACCCTTAAGGAGTCCTCAAGTTCATTCAGTTGGCGGTTATACTTGCCGAGAACACTGGAAACTTCGGAACTCTTTGATCTTGTGGCGTCTTCTGCCCGTTCATTAGCGAAGTTGAGCTCGCGACGGATACGTTCAAGCTCATCCTTGTGCGACGACTTTTGGCGATCAACGTCAAAGCGAGCCCGATCACGTTCACGAATCATATCCGCAAGTTCGAGGTTCTTTGCCTTCAGGTCCCGCTCCATGCGCTCCATGCGGTCAACTGCTTCCTGCGCAGAATTTGCTTTGAGTTGCATCTGCTTGAATTTCGCCAGCATGTCTAAGTGCTCCGTTCTAAGCTGGCTGTACAGCTTGGCCAGGGCCTCGTATTTATTCCGCCAGAGTGTCACCTGATCTTGCAACTGCTTGATTAACTCGTCCTTGGAGACCATTTGGGCATTAATATTTGCATTAGTTGCAGCCAGCTCTCCTTCCAGCGCTTTCACGCGCTACAAAACATAAACACTTTTCGAAATCGGCAGGAGATAAAGGACCTACATGGTCGTACTGTTCAAGCAAGAGCTGATCCCTCTCGTATTGGCCTCTCATAGCAAGCAGCTCCCTTTGATACTCATTCGCCTGCTGAACAGCTTGGTTGTTATATTGCACCATCTGTTGTTGCAGGAGTTGTTCTTGTGCCAGGCGTTCTCGCTCAGCTTGTTCGCGCTGGCGCTGTTCAAATTCGCGCTGTTGCTCCGCTTCGCGCTCTAACCTTTGGCGTTCTTCGGCTTCTCGCTGAGCGCGCAAAGCAGCCTGTTGATCTTCGTATTCCTTGAGCATCCGTGCTTGCTCGCTAACAGCGGCAGCATCCGGAGAAGGTGCTGGTGGAGGGGCCGGCGTTGTAGTGGATTTCGGTCGCGCCGGAAGATCCGGTGCACTCCCGGAATCAAAAAGGTTGGGTGGTTCCTAGCATCGTGCGATGATCGACGGTTACACCATTGTGATGGAAAAGGTCTGACCTGACCAAGCTTTGGCACATTAATAAGACCAGTTAGATACTTGAGATTGGAACATTCGTAATAGAACTTGCGTAAATTGTAGTGCTGGGCATTGAAGCGTTCGCGTAGCGGTTCCAATGCCTCGTGGTCGTTCGTTCCTGTTGATGGGGATCAACAGCTGTTTAGAAAGTGATGGAAACCTTACGTCGGTATAGAGCTCGCAGCATACTCGTTATAAACCTGTAGATACCCCAACTCTCCTTCACAAGTGGTACCAAAGAAGAAATTCGACATTCATTGTTGGCTGAATGCCTAAAGTGAGCGAAAACCATCCTTTGAAAGGACTCAATCTGGTCTTGCAACCCCATGAGGTCAGTGATGGTTTCATATCTATGGCATCTTAAGTCATTGGGATATGCGCTGATCTAAATTTTACCCTTCATTGGGATCGTCGATGCCTTTGAGGGAGATGTACTCTTCGTACTCGAACAGGCCATTAAATTCTGGGCGGAGACGATGAAAGCGAAGCTTGGCCAGAATGAATTGGACATATGTTCGGATCAGAGAACCGTATCCTGCCATCGATTAAGATGAGTTCGGGCGGCACGCGCAACAGAACCAACCTCGCTGGCCATCTGTGGCAACAGTACGAGAGCAAGTCTCAAGCCACCCCGTCTGGCCATGAGCCTCTTTGATGGTCTATAAATCCAGAAAATGAGCCACGACGAGCACCGGTATATGCCAGGTCGGACACACATTAGGGTGACCCTCCTGCAGGACTTTGTGAACGGTGATGAGTGCCTTGAATGTCTGGATCTCATCAGATAATATGGGCTGAACACGCAGGCCACTCCAGAACGATATTGAGCTATGGTAATCCCAGGTGTACACGATACATTCTGTGACAAAATGAGGCTGGAAGGCGGGAGCCAGACGTGTCCTGACATACTTCGGACGTGTTTTTGCTTCGGGGCAGTCTCGTCTGAGCTGGTAGCCTTCTTTATATTAATCACCAGTTCTTGCTCGGCCTTGTCCTTGTCGACTGGGCGGGTGGGGTAATGCACCTCGTCGCCACCATCAATGTCGAAGCCAGGACGCTTTCGGTAAGACCTGCGCAACGACCGTAAGTCACTCTGCAACGGATATGGCTCGGAGGGTACCACTTGCATCTCGCCTTAATGACTCGCAGCCAGGTGTTGGGAAGATGGATTCGTCAAGGAATCAGCAGTGCTGGAGACGGTGTCGAAGGCGATACATCAGGCATCCGTGGGAACGACAAAAGACCGCACTCATACGAGGGGTTCAGACCCGAATGTTTCGAGGGGGGCTCTCCAACATTGCCTTTAGGTCGATACAGCGGCAGCCATCGCACCGGCTTTTGCACGCGGACCAGTCCTCGAGACCTGCAGTATCCAGTTATGCCGCAAAGAAGTCGTCCTGGTCAAGCCCGACGATCCTACTTCTCGGATTCATTCCAATTTTCACGTTCGCGCTAGGGACGTGGCAACTACAACGTCTCCAATGGAAGATCAACCTCATTGACGAACTAGAGGAGAAGCTGCAGCGCGACCCCATCATGCTCCCCAAACGAATAAAGTGCGGGCGCATCTCCTCTTGACGGCGGGACTCTGATTCACCGCAACTTTAAGTGTTTCTGCGATACCAGACTTTGCCTTTCGTCGAGTCCTGCTCCGAGGTCGCTGGGATCATGCCCATGCAATGCTGCTGGGTCCCCGTGTTCGCGATGGCGCCCATGGCTACCACGTCATCACCCCCTTAGTGAGGACCGACGGCTCTACCGTCCTGGTCGACCGTGGCTTCATCGGCAAGGATTTTTCTGACTGCTATGTACGTGGCGAAGAAGGCGAGGTCACGGTCATGGGCATGCTTCGAACGTCGCATAAGCGAAATTCGTTTACTCCGGACAATCGTCCCACGGAGGGTAAGTGGTACTGGGCAGACATTGACTCTATGGCAGAGTCGGCGGGAGGAGGAGCTGCTAGTGTCCAACCCGTTTTCATTGAGCAAATATTTGGTGAGTGGCCCTGCAACCTTTGGGGGACAGACACAAATTCGCGCTTTGCAGATGGTCATGCAGGCGATGTTGCTGCTTACCTTGGTAAGGGTGCACCCATTGGGCGACCAGCTACAGTGGATGTACGCAACGCCCACCTGTCCTACGTGATCACATGGTATGTGTGTGTACCGCTCCCACGATCGCGTCTGATATTGCGTCAATAGGTATTCACTATCAGCATTTACCGCTGCAATGCTTGGGCGTGTCATCTTAAAGCGAAAGGCACAGCCAGGACGACCTATGCCCCGATGAGGACTTTCATTGTCTACAACCAGGAGTCACTCCGTAGTCTCGTATTCGCCTACGTTCCACACGTACTTCCATTCCTTGGCTTTATCATTCATCAACGCAGAGTTGACGAGTTTTTGTGAACCACAGCCCTGACGCAAATGAAAGTGATGCGTGTGTTGGTCCGGATCAACAGCAAATAGCAGGCTATTCCCATGCACTACTCTGCCTTTGCGACTCGCTTTGACAATGGCCGTTCCCTTTGGACCCGCTTTGAGATCACAGAAACATGCCGCCCCGTGTGTGGCAAGTTATAAAAGGGGGTTCCGGTCCATTCGACGGTGCATGTTCGACGCCATGCAGGCTCGTAACTCTCACTATCCAGGTCCACGCCACGTCCGATATTCTGAGGCCAATTCTTCGGCACCTGATGCACCAGCGGCCCAAGCACTACAAGGGGACAATTGGCTCGACAATCGGCAATATAGACCAAGTGCACGACGTCGTCTCAATTCTCAGGGATACATGATGGGTACTGAGAAGTGGACCCCAGGGACCATGGCGGGGGTGACAGTCGGTCAGTGTATTCTTTCTGTGCCTGTGGCAAGTTGACAAGCACTGACTTCAGTGCTGTTTTAGACAGAGTATATCGAGAAGATGTCAGGCGGATATTGTACCAACCTATGAATACCACGGCCCCACGAGAGTGCCAGCGCTGTACATCGTTTGGGCGAAGACGGCCTCAGACACGGGCACCCATTTCCAGTCTTCCCCGTGCCCCTGCTGCATGGCCTTCCAATCGACACCATGCATCTAGGAGGGCGACGGCTCAGACTGCTCTCCCGCAACGCCAAGGGATCTGTGAGTGGCCGCTGTAAAATAACGTTTGCGTGCTCATGCGGTCATTTCACAGACTACGAGCCACCTTTTCCCCCTCCAGTGATTCCCAAGAGGGAGCCGAGTTCGCTTTTCCAGCGTCTGAACCCTTTTCGCCTGGTCAGGAGGCTGCTGAGACCCTCGACAGGGCATACGACCATTGTCATCATCCCAAGTGGGAGCGGTGCGGCAGGTTTCTCGCACGGCACGCGTAGACACTTGATGTAAAGCCGTGAGAAAGACGCCAATTGATGATGGACTGCTGCTGTTAGCACTCGATCCAGGCTGCCTCTTCTTGTCCTCGTCCCCTGCCCAGCCCTGTATGGCAGACTCGTCGTCCGTGTCTGAGCCCAACCCATCGCCTCAGCCTGCACCTCCTCAAGCCCAGCCCGTCCGTATACACTTCCCTGACCGCTTCCTCACCACCCGCACACACGGTGGTTCCTCGAGGTCGTCTTCTACCAGCTTTACACCCATGCTGCATTCATGGTCAGACAACAGGGTTCCCATGGATCTGGCCCAAGGCAGACGGCGCGTTCGCTCTCTGGGCCCCGATCCCCTGGTATCCGGCACCCGAATGGCCAAGAACACTCCGCGCCATCATGGATCTCGCAGAAGGAAGAACCTCACCCAGAGCCTGACCTTCGCCGTTACGCCGCCAAAAACTGATCCATTTATTTCCGACTTTGAGCCGAGTGCCTTCTCGGATGAATACGATTTGTGTGAGTTCTCCGTCACATTCTGTCGACAGCCTCTAAACTCGTGGCCGGCGTTACGACAGCTCATGAGGGCAAGTAATCATGGTCTGGTGCATGTGTCCTCTAAGCAACCTTGACATTCAGATCCAAAGATATTACAAGACGTCCAGCGTGCCCTACACCTTCAGTCGCGACGACGCGAACGCATGTCACAGCAACTACATGCAATACCCCATGAAGCACCACTCTCGGCTGACACGCTCATAGGCATCAACCCACCATACGCTTCTACGTCCACAGCCCCTCCGGTCACACGTTCATCTCCCCAGTATTTGCCAGTGGCCGACCTGCCGTCCGAGGTAGACTTTAGTCCATCTACTCGGTCCGTACCCTTGCATCCCGTTCCACTCTCCTCCAACGGCGGAGCGACCCTGGATTGGACAGGTTCTCAGTCCGAAGACGAGAAGCCGGAGAGGCGCTGGTCAATCTCGAGAGGCAAAAAGAAGGGGAAGGAAAAGATGTTGCCGGCCAGCAAGGCGATTGTTGAGAAACAGGAAGCACTGTTTATAGGTCTGTTGCACAAATACTGCGTGGTTGACACTCTTCATGTTTTGTGGTTCTAGACAGAATCTCGAGGATCAGGGCTGAGGCTTCACCGCCCACGGTCCGAAAAGCAGCCATTGTCAGCGAACAGCTAGGGCGACGGTATAATATTCTATATACCTCTTTGGCTAGTGGAGAGCACGTGGGTCTTGCGCAAATCGCTCGCTGGCATGCTGGTTTGGGTACAGAGACACGGGCTTGGCTTGATAGTGCTGAGCCCCTGACATGGTTGAAACACCTACTTGGCCGGTATGGAAAACCTCGCTCACAATGGCATATGTCAGCACTCGTCGTAGAGGAGTATGTCAAGGCCAAGAAGAGTGTAACATCGTCTACCCCTCTACCACGATCACCAACTGCATCATCTTCACTTGATACCCCCCCGTCGCAGTACCGCCTTCAATCTCCGGCCAAGCAACTTTCTTTTCCTGCGTCGGACTCTTCACCAGGCACTTCCCTCAGTCGAGTTCGCTCTTTGGAAGGTCATGTATCCTTTGGTCCTATCGTTGAAGATTCTCATGATTCCATCCGCAATTCGCAAACGCGTGGCGAAGGGAAAGCTTGGGGATGGCGGCATTCTATGCCTGCCTTCTTTGATTCGGGTGGTGCCAATGGTACTCCCTCACCGTACCATCACCGGGACTCTTCGGGCGGATTGTCCCCGGCAAGCAGTCGTCTCAACTTCCCCGACATTATCCACCGTTTTCGTCGGCATCCCGCAGAGAGTGATGAAGGCTCTTCGTCCCCAATCGGTTCGCAGTCGGAAGATCAGAATATTTCCGCGCCAGGTGGGCCTCACACGAAGAGCAAGCGAAAGCATCAGTCCCATCTGGGTGGGCCGCAACTGCTACGGGAAATCACGACCGAGATTAATACCTCCAATGATATATCTGATGTGAATACCATGGCTCATCTCCCCATTTCTACCCCAGCCATCCCAGGTCACCCTGACACAGGGACTATTGCACTTTTGGAAGGTCATCCAAACGAAACTGCTGCCCAATCTTCACCTCTTCGAGTCAAACGATTGTATCGCAGTACCTCGCTGCCTTTCATTTCAAGTGTTCGTCCAACCATACTGGAATCTAAAGACGAGTTTGACGAGGATGGACAACTTGAAACGGAATATGACCTAAGATTGAAGTGCGTATTTCTTGTACATTATCTGGCGACGATTATTTCACACTGCCAAAGGATACTCGAAGAATTAAGGAATCATAATCACAGGCTCCGCCATAGAATGCAGCGAGTGGCTGTTGATGTCCGGGAATACGAGCTAGTTTGTTCTAGCGCGATGCCGTCGCTAGGTATCGCTTATCACGGTCTCCCGATGGAGTTGCTCAACGCACTCAGCCACGATCCCTCTGCTGTGACCAGTGGTACCCGTAAACGTCGTGGTTGGAGAGTCGTCGAGGACATACATGCGCGTGTGCTTCGGCAACGCGAGATCCTCACGGACTACCTTTCCGGAGTGAAGACCGATGTCGATGCGGTTCGAATACCAGAGAATGTTTTGGATAAACCGATTTCTACGCTGATGGAGAGGCTGCAAGCACTTGAAAGGGAGCGAGAACCCCTACAGGCGCAAGCTAACGAAGTGTCGCGGATATTGACGACAGTTAGGGCTTCTCACTCGACAGTCAAAGAAGAATTTAACGATGCTATATCTCACACATCCGTTGTCTATCCAGAGGTCTATTTCTATCTCCCTCTCGTATTTATTGTATTCACCCGGTGAAATTCCAGCTCTCACATATTGTTGCTTTGGAGGAAAGCTACAAAGATCAGTATCAACAAATTTGGGAACTTGGCATGGATGCTCTGACTTTCATCCTTGATACGATTGCCCCATTCTGGAGAAGCTATGGGAAAATCATAGGAGAAGATATGCAAGACTTCATAATCATCCCTTGGTATCGCAACGAGTTCACAGGGGAATCCAAGCGTTACCCAGTGCTCTCGGTTCCTCGTCGCTCTTTTCGGCATTGGGTTGCGCTCTTCTCCCTCTGTGCCCTCACTTTCTTTTTCACTTTCTTGCAAGCACGGGCTGCAATTACGTCAGCCTGGCATCATCGACTTCTGTGGATCGACAATCAAGCATTCCGCTGGACGATTATGCCTTTCTTCTGGGTGGTGATACTCATCCAATGGTTCGCTCTGATATTCGAAGTTTGTGTCCTTATGCTGTACGTTGCCGTCGTCACGTGGTGGCTGGGATGGTTTGTTGGGATATGTACATGAATAACGTCCAGGCCACTCGTCGTCACCTCATTGCAACTACATATATTATCTATATGGTACATTTCCTTAAACTCACCGTTTCAGGATTCCTTGTCTACTGATGTCAAGGACCGGGGTAGGTGGTCCATCGCTTTTGGTAAGGCCGGAGCACTATTGTGGGTAGGCAGATTGCTGGACTCGGTCACCTCGCTAGCTTTGGGGGTTTCTCCGGCTCGCCCTCTTTCCGCGCAGGGTCGACAATATCCTGGATATGCAATCAGTCTACCGAACCGGTATGATGGGTATCCCACTAACTCCCACCCATGATCAATGGTACGTTCGCTTGACCACATGTAAGGCAGGTGATCTTCGCGGAAGGAACCTGACTCTTGAGTTGTGTTTGCCGCTTGCGCTTTGTAGTCGGAGATCCCGGAAGATCCTGTGCAGGTTTACGTGGAGCAGACTTTCTTTTTGGCCTTCCACTTTCAGTTGAAGGCTTAATCGGCTTCATAGCATAAGACCCCAAGGCAGCCTGAAACACTTCTATCAGCACCCTCCAATGTGTTATTTCGACATCCATACGTTTTGGATTTGTGTGAGTTGGGAACCCTCACAAAGTCGATGTGCTAGGAAGGTTTGTTCGGGGGGCTCCTGCAACAGTGAGAAGGTAAGAAAAATGAGCGGTCAGACCTGAAAGGGAGCTCGTCACGATTTCTAAAAGAATTCTACGATTTTCTTCCATCCTCTCCTTAGGCCCTGCCCAGCGCGAGAAAGTGTCCCAGATGTATGAGTTTGCCATCTGGAAACGGAATTCTACGACCTGCTTGGTAACTGACTCCGACTCCGTCGGAGCGATACTCTCAGACACAGAGGAGTCTTGCAGTGGCCTCGCGCTGGTTTGGAACGGAACGACGGTGGAAACAATAAAATCGCTGATCGACCCAGCATTTGAGGATGTAGAGCCAAGTTCACACGTGGCGGGTCCGCGAGGAAAGATCCAGCGATCTGAGGGGGACTCCCGAAACTCTAGTACAATATCGAAGTCTTTGGCGGATGCTTGGTACTGGGATTGCTGCGCCATTACAGGCGCTGTCGGAGTGGGGATGCTCGACGAGTCTGTTCCTGGCGCTGACGATTGCGAAGGAGTAGTAGAGCCAGTCGTTACTGATGCGCTTGCTAGTGACTGGATAAGTAAACCAAGGGATTTGAGCTGATCCGGCGTTGCCAACCCAGAAGCAGCCAACTGTAAGAGATTCGAGAGGGCTGGATTTGTCGGTGTTGCAGCGTTGACCTGGTTAATCAAGCCGGGGGATACAGGCAGGGCAGAGGGTAAAGACGACAACAACGCACTAGGCTCGCCCGCGGGCGCAAAGGATGCGTGCGACGAGTTTGCTGGTGCAGATTGGTACACGAATGCAGCAGGTTGGGAAACCGCCGCGGGAAGCAGGCGATAGTGTACTTCAAACAGGGTTGTCTCCATGAAGAAATGAGGGCCGATTTGGAGAGTGCACCTGCCGCGGTTGTACATCGTATGCGGGGGTGGCACGACGTCAGGTTGTTTCCCTCCCCTTCCACGACTCGAGAACTTTGGAAACATATCGCGAAGCCATTTCTCCCTCGCTGCGATGATGGTGAGCGATGGTCATGTTCCAGCGACGGGCTGATCTAACATTGTTTCAGGGACTGTAAAATGACAAAGCTGGCAGAGGTCAGACGGGGATGCAGGCAGGTCAACGACGGCTGCTCGCCTTTCTGCAGGCGACTTCAGATCCGAGTGCTCGCCGTCGCTGCCATCGATCTCCCAGTCGGGGACGTCACCGACAGGCAATTTCAGTGCTTGACTGCGACTCATGAGCTGTCTGTTTGGTGCTGTTGTGCAATGTCTCGTGGCTCGGATAGTACGTGAGATCGCGAGCTATCTCTATCATGACTACCCGCGTTCGTAAGTCCCGCCAGCTTTTGGTTGTATGCTCAGGTATCCAACACAACCGTAGAAAAGGGGAGCACTGTGTTTCGTCCCGTCGCCAAAGCCCGATCCCGTCCCGCGGAGAGCACTCCAGCACACACTGTGACACCGCAGGACCATGGCAGCTCGCATCCCCCGGACGAGGCAGGTGGCACAGAGCTTTCAATTGCTCCAGAGGAAGTTCCCGCCCCCGTCGCCCCTCCCCCTACTGTACTACCCCAGTTCTCGCTGCAGGGGAGATTTGACTACGTAACCCCTGCCGCCAATGGAAATACTACAAAGCAGGGTGTCCCCATTGTCACATCTTCCCCCGCTCCATTTGTACAACAGGCTAAATCTCGACCTCCCATTACCGTCGGAGAAGCTTCCAAGTCTATAGACCCTTCGCACACTTCGATCGCTAAACAAACCACCCACGACTCGAGTATGCGGGGATCACAGTCCGAATCGTTAGCCACCACCTCTCCAAAGAAAAATAGAAAGATACGGAGGCCTGCAACTCCGGCGTTCGATACACAGGCAGAGCCTGGCGAAAATCTGGATCCGACGTCTGTCACTATGGCCACTTTGTGCGAAGATACAGGTCAGGGCCGTGTAAGTAGCAAAGCCGCCCGAGTACTTGACAACCATCTTGCATGGAAGAAGTCTAACAGAGAAAAAAGAGCAAGAATGAGGATGAGAATGGAGGCTAGGAAGTATGGGAGAAACGAAGATGGCGATACCGCACAAGTGAGCCATCCAGAAGAGGAATCAGAACAGACCCCGGCCGCCGATACAACACCCGGGCCGCTGCCCATACAGCATGTCTCTGGAAATCTCTCCAGTGTCGGTGACGTCTCTGGACAAGGTTTCGACTACTCCCAAAACGTCTCTACTAGTCGATATAATGTTCAGGTTCGAATCGGCCCCAATGGAGAGACTATCGTTGATGAAGAATCCTTGTTCGTCGATCGCAATGCGGAGGAAGACACCGCAGAGTACACCCATGTTGAGGAGTCCGATGTCACCAAGTTTGTCAATTCTGCCACGTACTCGAAGCGCTTCCGTGGATCGCGCTGGAGTGCTGAGGAGACCGAATTGTTCTATGATGTGAGCAGCCCAGCTTTGTTTGTGCATTTACTGAGCTTGACGTTTCTCCAGGCGCTGTCCCAGTTTGGCGAGAATTATGAACTCATTTCATACGTGCTGCCTGGTCGGGATCGTAAGGCATGTAAGAACAAGTTCAAAAGTGAAGACAGGAAAAACCCTCAGCGTATAAATTACTGTTTGAGGAATCGCAAGCCGTATGGTTCGTATTCTCGTTTGAATAGTGCCTCCTATCCTCCCATTTACACCCGAAACAGACATGCAGACACTATCCCGCATGACCGGGAAGGATTTCAGTGGCCCTACTCCTGAAATACGAGCCCCCGTGGTGCTATCGCTAGGAGAGCCGCGAAGCAACCCGGAAAGTGACCAACCGCCGGCTCCAAGGCAGATTGCAGATTCATCATCGACCCCCACCGAGCATGCTGAAGAGGTGGTCGGGGATATTTCCAGTTATGATCCCGAGTGAATAGCTGTAGGACTATAATTTTAATACTGATTAGTAGATTTCGCAGAATCAACTTATGTCAGCTGGAATAGCTTAATAGGAGACATGCCAGTTTTGCTGGAGGTTTTGCTGGAGGTGTTGTGTTCCATCCCCGCTCTTGGTATATTATTTTTGGCATGGTGGTGCATTTTTAGTGACCCTGGTCTGCCGCACGCTCAACGGATCGGCGGTCTGGGTTTGTTTGGCTTCCAGTGGCATCGCCAATCGGGCTCAGAGCGGGCAGAAGATTTCCTTGCGGAACATAGTGTCACGTAGGGCTTCGTGAAGTTCGGTGGAAGCATTCGAGGGGGATCGGATACTTCACGTGATGGATGCGTTCGTCCGGTATATTAATGTCAGGAGCCGGCGAACATTGACTGTCCCCAGCAAAATCACCCCGGACACAACATGGCCCCCCGTCGTGCTGCTGCGGCCGAGGAAAGCGTACCACCGCCCAGCAGGACATCGAGCCCTCCGTTAATGGACGACATTGAGGAGGTAAGACATCTAAATCTCAACTTCCTCATCGTCGACGTGTCGCTAACTTTCTAGACTCCTTATTTCGACAACGTGGACGAGCTCCAACACCAGGTATGGCGGCACTTCCAGAGTGTGTCATGACTTTGACCTCTCCAGGGCATAAATGTGCAAGATATCTTGAAACTCAAAGTACCCTCACTTTGTGTTTTCTTTGACGTGCCTTATGCACTCTCAGAACGCGGCAATCCACACCGTTTCCGGGGTTGTGATGACGACACGCCGGCAACTCCTTAGGATCAAGGTCAGCACCCAAATTTGTGTAAAGGTTGCATGTTTACCATTGTCCGCTGTAGGGCATGTCGGAAGCCAAGGTCGAAAAGATCAAGGTAGGAGAGTATATGCGCTCCAAGATACTTAACCTCATCGCTCCCACACAGGAAGCCGCTCAGAAGATAATGGTAATCATCTTTCATCTTTTTCAAACTCGACCAGGGTCCCACTCGTACATAGGGTTCCTCCTTCGCGACAGGGGTCGAAGTCCAAGATCGCCGGAAGCGTGTCCTCGTGATCAGCACGGGGAGCAAATCCGTAGATGCTATTCTGGGTGGTGAGAAGCACAGCTCACTTCATCTCTCACGAAAGCTGGAATTCTGGGTCGCTCACGTAGGTGGTATCATGTCTCAGTCAATCTCAGAAGGTGGGCGTCTCTCAGGTTTTCTTTAATCTCAGTAATGGCGCGTTCTGGAAAGTGTATGGTGAGTTTCGTACGGGAAAGACACAGATGGCACACACAATGTGCGTAGTAACTCAGCTCCCACCTGAACTAGGTGGGGCTTCCGGGAAGGTATGTTGCCCGAGTTCGGGATAACGCGTGCGATTTACTCGACTAGGTTGCATACATCGACACAGAAGGTATGTGAGCATAGTTCGCCCTATTGCTTAAATTTAACAGAACTCCCAGGTACCTTTCGTCCTGACCGTATTCGATCAGTTGCGGAGCGCTTTGGCGTGGATGGTACTATGGCGTTGGAAAACATTCTTTACGGTGGGAAAGAACACCGTTGACGTGACAACTGCTCATAATTCTTTTGAAGCCCGGGCGTTCAATAGTGAACATCAGGTTTATAATCCTCCAGATGACCTTCTTGGGTGCTTACTTCGAATGCGCAGATGGAGCTGATAAATGAGTGCTCCCTTCGTTTTGCAGAGGATAAGGACTTCCGGCTCTTGGTACGTCACGTATCAACTTTCATCTGCGGCGTAGAGATTTGACATTCGATAGATTGTCGACTCTATAATGGCTCTCTTTAGGGTCGACTTTTCTGGAAGAGGCGAATTAAGCGAAAGGCAACAGAAAGTACGTATATGGTCAATCTGCACCATATTGAGTAAAGGGATGTTTACACATGGACGCCATAGCTCGCTCAGGTAATGTTTGTTGTGCGGAGGTACCAATAACTACAGTAACCGCTGTCTGCAGATGCTCTCCAAGCTCACAAAGCTAGCCGAAGAATACAACGTTGGTGACTGTATCCGCAGTGAACTTCTTTCCTGACTATCCCCCGGACAGATCGCAGTGCTTATCACAAACCAAGTCCAATGTACTGCCCCAAGTTATCTCCCGGTCCGATCTTTTTGGCGTCTAATGGGTTCTAGCTGATCCTGGCGCGACAATGACTTTCGTCGCCGGTGGTGCTTTGAAGCCAATTGGGGGGCATATACTCTCTCATTCCTCGGCGACCCGTATATTCCTGCGGAAGGGTACGTGCGCCAGAAGCACCATTATTGAGCATCCGGAGGTGAAATGTTCTCAACATAGGTCGTGCGGAAGAGCGCGTAGCAAAGCTGGTCGATAGTCCCGATCGCCCTGAAAGCGAGGCCTCTTATAAGCTGGACGAGGGCGGGTGGGCCGATGTTTAAAATTCCCTACTGATATTCTTTACAGGAAGCCACATTGCGCTTCTCAGCTCTAACGGCCGTTTTCCCAATGTGCACTGATCAGCATGCTTCCGGTTTAGAGCTCCTTTTTGTACTGCGATATGCATTGATACAGAAATTGTCGACCATCAAACATGGTTGCTTGACATCTACCTTTACCTCAACGCGATGCTCGTGCTGTGTTCCTTGATCACTTGATCATAATGTTCAAGTTATCACGTGAGTCCCAGCAGCGCTTGGCCATATGGCCAAGTCCGCGTCTGTGCTGGATGGATATTACACATGTTTCTGGTTGGCCAAAAAGTTTCAATGCATGCGTACTCGGTTAGCATCATTCAACCTAGACATGAAGGAACGTGCTTTTGTCAGATATTGCCCGGTTGCATCAGTCACTCGGGGTAGGTGTATCGCCTAGCCGCCCATAAACTCTCATCCCTCCCCATTCGTACAGCTGGTACACCGTACAGCATGTGGTACTCATAAGCGAAAGCACGTTCGTCCTATTTTCCCATCACACGCCGCACACATAATTGTTAGACAATGCACTTACGGTGATGCGCCCACCCGTCTTCCTACATGGGCGTGCTAGCTCTCGCGAATGCGTTGTTGTTCGTTGGCGTCGCTCACGCAATTTGTTCCCTACCAACTCTCTACCCTAACCTCGAGGCATGTGTTAACTTGCCGTTGCAGTATTCCTGTGAAAACACCACCGAGTTCACTAATTCATGCTGCAACGTCGTAAAAGGCGGGCTTGTGTTGCAAGCCCAGTTTTGGGATACTTACACTGGCTTGGAGGAAGCTGGACAATTGTTGCCTAGGGGAAGTTGGACTATCCATGGCCTATGGCCAGATAACTGCGATGGGTGAGCATGCATCTCGCATTTGACTCTCGCTGCTACTGACTGAGGCACGAGTTCCTATGACGAATACTGTGATCCAGAGAGGCAATATGACCCTGATCCATCCCCGCAATCCCTTCCAAACGGAACGGTTATCCCCGCTTACAAGGGTCCCAGTGTTAGGACGTTTATCAAAGAATTTGGACGATTTGACCTGTTGAAGTACAGTGAGTGCACTATGCGCATGTGACGATCGGCAAACTGTGTTGGTGACTCTTGTTCCGACCAGTGGACACTTTCTGGATCAACCAGGATGCGCCAAACGCCCACCTCTGGGCACACGAGGTTCGTAATCGTCCCAATGCGGTCCTTCAGTATTTCCTCAATAGAAGGGACAGTTTTCGAAACATGCAACATGTACTTCGACATTCGATGTTGCTTGCTACGAGCCTGATTACCAAGAACACCAGGAGGTGGTCAATTTTTTCGAGACTGTGATAAAGGCGTTCCAGATGTACCCGACTTACAATATGCTAGCCGCGTACGCGTTGCTTTTGAAGTTTTGAAATTCGCTGATTCCTCTGCAGAGCGGGTATCCTCCCTTCCAACACAACAACATATACCCTCGCACGTATCATAAATGCACTGTATTCACAAACTGGTGCAATCCCTTACCTTGGGTGTGGTAGCAACGGGACGGTTCTAAATGAGGTCTGGTTCTTTAGCCATGTTTTGGGCACGGTGAGTACCCACTGGTGGTTACCAAACCAACTCAACATTTTGATCGTAGGAACAATATGGGACCTTCAAACCGGTCAACTCCACGACTGCATCAAGTTGCAACGAAAGCGGTATCTGGTACCATCAACGCACGCCCACGTCAGAGCGTCATGTTGCCTAGGATTTAGGTACCACACCAAAAGCTGTTGCAGAAGCGAACCGCGGGAGTGAAATATAGCTTATTGTCGAAAGAACTTTACGATCGTAAAGAGTTGGTACAGGGACCGACGCTTCAACGGTGCCTCCTTGGAAACATTAATGAATGAGAGTCATGTGACTAACGCGACGCGACGCGGCGAACAAATATGTGAAAACAATTTCATTGGTCTGCCCAAGTCGAGTGCCATGATACTTCTAGAGCGGGTGGCCTTCGTTCCTACGTTCATCTCTCACCCCGGACATGACTATTCGTCTTGAGCTCGACACACCTGCCGCAGAGTCACACACTCGGAGGGCGCTCCTAGATATTTCACTTGCGGTAGCCAAGTGCAAGAAAATTGTGGTAGTCACTGGGGCCGGCATCTCATGTTCGTGTGGGATACCGGTGAGTCTTCTGTCGTTATCGGGCATTGGCAGCATTGAACGCGGATCCTTCATAGGATTTCCGCTCATCAGACGGGCTGTATGCGCTCGTTAAGCAGCAGCACCCCGACCTTGTACTAAAGGGACGCGACCTCTTCGACGCATCGTTGTTCCGTGACAACACATCTACAGCTGTATTCTACACATTCATCTCTCAGCTGAAGCGCCGCGTTGACTCTGCCAACCCGACACCTACGCATCGCTTCATCAAGACGCTTGATACGAAACGGAAGCTACTGCGTTCTTACACACAAAACATCGATGGCTTCGAGGAAAAGGTCGGACTCCGTGGCAGTTCATGCCAAGAAAACGCGTCTGGAAAAGGCAAATCGAGACTTAGAGCGACACAAGTGCGCAATGTCCAGTTGCATGGAGATATTCACCGCGTCCGCTGTACTCTGTGTTCTGTCGATCTGCCCTGTACGGAGAGTTATCTAGCCATGTTCAGCCAAGGAGTGGCTCCGGACTGTCCGGAATGCAAGTCGCGATGTAAGTATTTGCTTGTTATGCTACTTGGAAGCTCTGCCGACCACTAGGTTCTTTCAGCTGAGGTGCGTTTGGCAAGATCAGCTCGTCCCCTCAAGGTCGGCAGACTCCGGCCTGCCATTGTGCTTTATAATGAAATACATCCGCTCGGGGACGACATCGGCTTCATTCAGACTCAAGACATTGTACGGAAACCTGACATGCTGGTTGTCATGGGCACTTCCCTGAAGGTTCACGGGTTGAAGAAACTTGTGAAGGATTTCGCAAAAGCTGTTCACACATCGAAAGTACCCACCGCCAATACACCAAGATCAGCCAAAAGCTGGGAGGGCAAGGTCGTTTTCGTGAACAAGACCCCACCGGGAAGCGAGTGGGAGGATGTGATCGATTATCATGTTTCCGGGGAAACAGATCGCTGGGTAGAAAAGGTTGTCGAGGATTGGAAAAAGATGCGGCCGTCAGATTGGGAGGTGCAACAGACGCTGGATGTTGACGGGGTGTTCAAGGTTGTGAAAGAATCGACATCTACTATCACGCAGAAAAAACGTAAGTGCACAGACGTAATCTCGGAATGCCTGGCTGACTGCGTTACAGCCGCACGCAAGCGAAAATCCACGAATGTTCGTGGAGAAGACGATACCATGTGGTCGTCCGCTCCTCCGCCCAAACTACCAACGAGTGTACCGTCGTCACCTGTCAAACGACGGCAATCGGGTTGCCATTACTCGGATGTTGAGTCGAGTCCACGAAAAAGGAGAGGGGTGCTCAAGAACACTAGTTGCTCGCAAGGGCTAGTCATGGCTGAACGACGTCTCCTTTTTCTGGACACGACGAATTCTACGCAATTGGACGACCCCAAGGCTGAGCCTCAACTCTCCAGGGCGCCCAGTCGCCAGTCAAGGGTTAGAACACTATCAAAAGAACTCACTGTCAAGATGCCCAGGACGAGGAGCGTGAAGCAACCGGCCGGAAACGTGTGGGTGGAGATCAAGAAAGCGACGTAGACAAATAAGACGTTGTAAATTAGACTGTAGTGTATGTATATGGATTAATAGCAAAAACAACAGCAGTCGTCGTACACGAATTCATCGGTCTGCTCTTCGAACCCACTTGGCGAAAGTAAACTGAATTGAAGTACAAGACGACATTCCCTCGACGGGTACAATAGTGTACACACCTGACTTACTCGCTGATCAGCTCTGACACACTCCAGTCCTCGAAAGAGCCATCTGGTAGATATCGTCGAATGATCAAGGGAATTTTTCGTTGAGAGAGTTCCTTTATAGCAATCTGCAGAGCATCTGTCTCGCCATCCAAAGGAACAAGGACAGGTGCGTTCATGCTTCCCAAGAGGCGGCCGGTGAACTGAGGAGGTCGCGGGTAGGTTGAGGGACGCACCTGATCTGCAGCGCTCGAGTTCCCAGTATTCGTGCTCGTTCGTACTTTGTGAGGTAGGGGGTAGTGACTCTGACTTTGTTCGGCTGCCTCTCGCCTTGCAAGCCAGAGGCGGCGGACTGCTGTGGCAACTGTTCCTCCCCGTTGGCCATTTCTTGGTCGTGGTCCGCACCGTTGACACCATTAGGGTGAGAGACCTCGCCGTTTGCGTCTTCACCCTGCTCCTCGGGCTGTTCGCCCTCTGGCGGCTCGTTTGCTAGAAGATCATAGCCCTCGTCCTGTCTCCAACGTGAGCACGCGGAGGAGCGTAGTGTGTCGATGCACGCACAAAAGTGCCATCGTTGAAGCTGGCCGACGGGTGAGCGGTGCACCTTGTGGGGGCGAGGAGACACACCTGGGGCCGTCGTAGTCGTAGTCGTCTCCTCCGCCACCGCCATAGCCGTCGTCGGACATTTGTGCGGTATGGGGCAGAGAAGAGGGTAGTGGTGGTTACGTAATCAACATCCTCCTCGGCCTTTCTTCTTCGGTGGCTTGTGGCCTGTCGGGTCCTGTTCCGCCGAGTGCGCGTTGCTCGCGTCGCCGATCATTCCATCCACAATGCGATCTGCGTGCGGGTGTCAGCGATCGACGCCTGCGCACACCGCCCTCGAGAGCACTCGGGCCCTCGTTGGAGAGCTCGTCCAGTCGGCCAGCAGCGCCGTGGCCAGGCCTGTGCCGTCGCTGATCCAGTTTGCGGTCGACTTCGTCTCGGTCGCGCGATGCAAGAGAGAAGAGCACGGAAAAGTACAGAGTAGCAGCCACCGCACCTTTCGCGGAAGATTGATCGCCAACAGATCTCGTGCCGGACAAAGTTTGGGTGTGACTGCGACATAGCGTCCTCGGAATGCCAACTCGACCAATCACGCCTCTCTCTTCCAGGCCCTGCTCGCGTCTCTTCCTTCTTCCCCATCGCCCACCATGCCTCAGCGCAGGCCAGGGCCAGGCCGCTCTTGGGGCACTCGCTTCGATTCGCTCACTTCCTCCGACTCTCTTTCCTCTAACCCCGAAAGCGTGGCCCCGAGCTCTCGTCGCGCCTCCTCCCCGCCGCAGAGTATCTCGGCGGACGAGGGAAACAGCGTACAAGACAGCCACGACCGGATCCTTCACGACGCGAGCATCTTCATCGGAAGGTGTGTAACACCCCTGGCTGTCTCCCTGGCTGATGCCAGCTCTCCCAGCCTACCTTCCAACATAGACCACGCCGAGTTGACGGGCATGCTGTCTCAGCATCTGTCTCAGCACCCCCAGGTCAAAAGCATCAAAGTAGTCCGCGATTCCAGGGGCGGTGCCTGTGCATTCATACAGTGCCAAGTTTGCTGCTTTGTACCCCAGTCGGCGGCTCGCTTCTGACCTGCTGCCCGTTCAGAACCCTGAGGCAGCTTCCCTTCTCATGCATAATCTCCATGTCGCGGCCCCACAGCCATTCCTGGGTCGGTATCTTCGATATGAACCCGCCCGCGCATTTAGGACCCTACTCATCTCGTACAGGTGTGTGATTTTCCTTGCACAGAATACCGGAGAAATTTTGCACAGACTATGGCGCATATATGCGCGTCGTTCCTTACCACTCAGTCCAACTTCACTATAGGAGTCCCAGACAATACAGTCGGCAAAGAGACGCTTCGCGGAAAGCGGGCTTCGTGTCTAGTGAGGAACCCTGCTTCATCGAGCTCCAGCTACCAAATGCTATGAGGATAACAAGGGTGCCCGGAAACAGGTAAGTGTGTAGCTTGACATCACTTGCAATTGTCCGGTCAACTGTTTCAGGCAGCTTACTATCCTCTTCAACTCGAATGCACTAGAGACCCCTCCCAACGCGGGGGGCGACCCCGGCTTGTTACTCGCACCCCTTCTTTACGACGCAGAGGTGACGCTCGACCTTTCAAAGTACATCCCGCTCTGCTCATTGAACACAGTCTCTGCTCCGGATCGCATCCGTATTCGGCCCCGTCGACTACTTTGGCCCATACGTGCATGTAAATGAATACGGGCAAGCATCAACGAATTTTTCGCCTCCTCATGACGCCCCTCGCTCGCCCGTCATGGATCCTGGCTGCTGGAAGGTGAAGTGGGCGCATCGCGACGACTGTATTAGCGCCCTCGTGGTATGTGGCCCGACGTATGCTGTGTTGGTGGACTCTGATTCTCTCCCGTCTCACCGCAGACACTCCGCAGAATTCCTCACTTGACCATCACGTGGGCTCATCAGTCGAATGTAACTCCTCGCGAACATGGCTTTTATAATAATTCGCGTCAAGTTACGGCTGTTCATGCTTCCCAATCCTGGCGTAGTCGTGCGGCAGGCCCCGCTTTACGTTCGGCTTCAAATTTTCTGCCTGCCAGCCATACCTTTCCCGCCTTTCGTTCTATCGAAGAACCCTCGATCACTGGACATCCGTCTGATGTGAAAGTTGCTGACTCCACCTCTGGGTGCAACGCTTGGAAGCAGGGGATGTCCGTTGTGCAAAATAGCGGCAACGTGCATCCTTCCTGGCCATCTCGGCCGAGAGCGCTTTCGTTGACGCATGATCGACCTCAGCCAACGGTTTCACCTCCCTCGCGAGAATCTACTGGACAACTTTCCTTCACAGACTGGGAATCGGCTAATCGCACTCGGTGGGCAGACCATGTAGAACCTATCGAATCTAATGGAGGTCCAAGGTCAGCCGTTCCTTTCATCTTTAAGTACTGATGTCATTTGTCGTGCAGCATGGCTAGACCTAACCCGGCATGCTTGTCATACCTTGATGCGTCCTCGGGCAGCGGGTGCCAAATTTCACAAGAGGGCGACAGTCAAGAGATTGCTTCAGGTATTCCCCACACACCTGACTTCGGGACGTCTCCCATCACGCCGAGAATCCCTGGACCGTTTATGGTTCGCACACCTACCACAGTCAGCCATACGGGCGATTTCCGGAGCGCTCTCAGGGACTACGAGAGTCAAAGTTCGCTCCCGCAACTCTCTCAAGATAAAAGAGGCGAACCCGTCGTTGATCCTACGACCATCTTTGTCGGTGGCCTAGAAATGTTCGGACCGAATGCTTGGGACGAAGCTAAAGTCAGGATGTTGTTCTCAAAATACGGAGGAATAGAGGCGGTGAAAGTTATTCGACCAAGTATGCTTTGATCTCTTTTTTTTTTCGTTGATAGGCTCCTAACTTTTCTCAGGTAACAAACGCTCTGCGTTTGCGTTTGTCAAGTTCAACAACACAGAGGCTCCCGCGAGAGCCGTGAAGGCTGAGGTGAGATTGAATCCAACTCGATCCTCGCGTTTGAACTCAGTTTTTTTTTAGCATAATCGGATGCTCGACGGCCGCTTGATTCGTGTCCAACTTCGAGATTGGTATCCGACTTATCGCCCTTCTTGGCGACCAGGTCCAAGTAAGGAGCCGGATCCACACTCACTCGGTGCCTCTGATGACTTGAGTCTCGATCCTAAACTGTCTAAACCTGGCATCACTAATATCGCTACCCACGTGGCCGATCTGCGGCTTACGGACTCGTCGGCTCACCCTACCCTATCACCCTTTGGTGACACCTGTGATCTGAACGAAGTGCAGGACGAGGACAACATCCCGATAGCCGAGGTTCCGCATGACCCAGGGTGCGACTCTGCTAAAGAAGGCCGTGAAGCGGAAAAGTCGTTGGACGTTAAACAGGTCGAGCCGCTTGTTTCCCAGACACCTACGGTACCGGCCCAAGCCCTGCAGGGGGTATACCCTCCGCCCGCAATCCAGTACTATCAGGGGTGGATCCCAAATTACACCCCTCAATTTCCATATCAAATGCCTCTTGCAAGTCACCCTTATACTGGTTTTTCCCTCCCCCCACCAATAGTGCCTCCACACAGCGGGAGCCCGGATAGTGGTGGGGTTCCCCCGTACCCCCCTATCCCGCTCGGTCCAGTTGGTGGTGCATATTCAGTATGTGGCTTGCAATTAGAATTCTTGTCGTGCTAAGTATTCTATAGACGTTCATGCCGTATCCACCTCCGCTGAGCCAGGGCTCCGATGCGGGTCAAGCCACTGTTGTTCATCAAGGAGTAAACAACAATCCAACTCTCCTTCATACACAAGCTCCCCTAATTCCAACTGGGTTCATCCAAGGTGATCAGGGGATGCTGGTTCCTGTCTATCCCCCAGATGCGCTGAACCAATACATGGCTGGAAATCAAGATCAAAGCCAGGCTGTTACCCACTCTGGATCCGCTGAGGGACAACCCCCAGTAACTTGGCGCTCGTATCCACCACCGCCTATTCGACCGCAGGCGGTGATATTTCACCCCTACATCAGCCCACCGCTAACGGGTCCGCCGCCTCATGCCCTTGGTGCCCACGCGTGGATGCCAGGCCACACGTGGCACGGAGTCCTACCACAGCCAGGAAACGGTCATGGAATGCCTGGTCGCAGGATTTCCCCTTCGTCGGTTGGAGGACCAGGCTCAACCCCGGTTGGGTCGAGTTTCGAGCGTCATTCGGTGCCACCTCGCCGGCAATATCGTCGGGACTATTCTCAACATCACAAAAACAGTTCCACACGTGGAATGGCTGGACGGTTTGGCAAACCCTCTTTTGAGGTCCCACGATCTCCGCCAGATGTACAGTCCGTACCGGGCCCTCAGATTACCACACCGGCCGTATCCGCCGATGCAAGCTGGCAACGCTGGAACACGGATCAAGCTAACACTGCGTGATTCCAGGACGCTCACGTTCCACTTGTTTTGTTCGCGTATCCATTCTCCTTAATCCATAATACATCTTGTCCAAGCTTGAGAATGCGCACTTGCCTTGACGCTTTTCCATTAGCCACCTCGGCTATCTGTGGCCCGTTCTCAATCATTTCCTTTCCATTCTTCTGCTCGACACCCTTTAGGCTCTCGTGACGAAATAGAGCAAACGGTGTTCGATATTACTGCGGGACAAGCCCTGCAGGTTCGGATGACCGAACATGCGAGTCTGAGTCAGACGCAAGGGACCGACGGGTTCGTTTGACAGAGCCGAGCAGGCGACGTCAACGCCCCCCACAGGTATTCGTTCTGTTTCGTCGAGGAAATTGTGCCAAACGGAGGTAAGTATTGTGGACCGAACCTTCAATGGCAGATGGCACAGCAAATAACGGCAGTAGTCCTGCCGCAGCGAGGGAAAACATGTGTGTATTGGTCCGCCGGGCCAAAGTCCGATATTCATGTGATAGATCAAGAAAAGAAGCGAAAACCAAGGGAGGTATCATTGAAGCGTTGGACGGGAATCAGAGGCAAGGAAATGTACATGTATGCATCGAACCAAGTGACACGAACATAAAAGAAGGGCGTGGATTATATATAGTGATATCGTTCCGGTGCGGGGTATATGGATGGGTTTGGCGGGATACGTGAGATGCGGTATAGACAATGAGCGTGGAAATGGTCATCTGGGAGCCCTCGAGGTCAGCAGCGGTTACGAGAGAGAGATTCTGCAAACTGACATGAAATCGTGAGATAACATGGACTGCAAATGCATGCACAGAATATTATGTCGTGAGACTGCGGGATTCTAAGTAAGATTAGGGTAACGATGTAAAAGCATAGTCCTGCGTTGTACACTGCGAGGGGAGGGGGGCACGTTGAGTCACAAAATAAAGGGAGGACAACCAACCCCTTGCCTTTACAGACAAAGAGGCATGAACGGGTTCAAGTTCGTTTGTTTCCTGTCGTCCAGGACAAATGTACACTGCCGACGCCAGTGATGTAGACCTGTGCGCGCACGCGACATACCTGCAAGAACATTAAACTCGAGACGTCACAGACAGTGAATTGTACGCGCTGTTTCTGCGACCTCTGCTTTCTGAAAGGTGATGTGCAGATCACCGTTGGGCATTCTCGTGATTTGATCAACTTCACCAAAGGACTCGAGTATCGCAAAGAGAGAGAAAGAAATTAGGAGAATCGATGTATGGTTGGGAATGCATACCTGGCACCATCTCTGGATAGCATCTAAGCGCCTTGTGTCGTTGAGTGCGATACCGCTCACGATGAGCTTCTTCTTGGTTTGTCTTCCTGAACTGGGTATGGATAAAGAAAGCCGAGGGCCGCCGGATTTGCCGGCGAACAAGACGTGAGGGTGGGGATCATCAGACTCCTCTACAAAGATCTGACCCAGGCCCTCTGAGTGATTCGGGCGAGATCGTGACGCAAAAGATAGACGAGGCAAACCAGCCTTGAGTAACGAGAGAGGGGGTGTCTGTCGCTCCGGAAGATGCGGTGCAGAAGCAGGGTAGAGCGGATGAAACGAGGGAGAAGATGCGGAGCCAGTGTCGCTTTTGAAAAAGGGTTGGGATATCATCCCCCTAGTGTGTGAATTGACGCGCAGCGAGCCGAAAAGGGACGATGGCTTTGATGGGGGCGTAGATGGTGCGGGAGATTCACCGCCCTCGTGGACGGACATGGTAGTGGGGGTAGTGATGGAGGAGCAGGTGTTGGAGGAACACATACTCGGCCGCGATCGGTCGGTCAGGGAGTCTCCGGGACTTGTACGTACATCTGTATCTGGGATGGACGCGGACGAGAAGTGACCGAGGATGGTTGGTCGCCAACGCCAGGAGGAGATACGAGGGCCGGCGGAGGATTGAAAGGAATTTTGCGGTAGGGACGTCTGGAGACTTGTGCTTCGTGAATGACCAGAATCGGTTGCGGCTGAAGTGAGATCGCCACGAGACGGGCGGTGGAACATGGACAGCCTGGAAGGGCTGCGCGATACGGGGGTCCTCGGAGAGGGAGATACAGAGGGGACTGTGAGATGGAGGTGTCGTAACGATTGCGGGGGGTTGATAAGTCGGATGGTTGATCGGGGACTGGTCATATCTGGCGGTGCAGAGTCATGTGGTGGCTGTTGCTGGCACATTAGATGCCATGCGACCAAGGCGGGGTAAGATAACACACCTGATCGTAGAGAGGGGCGTCTGGGGGACACTCGCGCAGGGTATCTTGGTCGACGACCACGTAATCATGCATGCTGTCCGCGTCGTCCAGGCTGCGGCGGAGCGCGGCCATGTTTATATGGGGATAGGCAAGGTATGGGTTGCACTGAGTGCCGACGGGATCGACGTCGGAGAGGTCGAGGGCGTCAGATGACTGGAGCTCGGAAAGCCAACGGGAGAGACGACTCGAGCGGCGACGGAGGGTGCGGGGAGGATGCACCGAGGAGGACAGGTCGCTGTCGGCGGGCGTTGGGGCGCATGAGGACGGGTGTGGTCTGCGGACGGTCATGGTGGAGGAAGGAGAGTCCCCTCGACGGGGGGCGGTGTCGTCTGGCAGACGATGAGGGGGCAGCACACGGCAGGAAAATTTACATACTGCAGGGGGGCACGCAGTCATCATGGCGCGCGGTCGACAGCGAGGTGGAGCGCGACGCGGGCTCGGGGGACATGAGACGTGGGCGGCGTGAGGCAGGACACGGGGGCGAGCAAGGCGCGTCTGCGCGCATGGAACGGTGCTGGCCATGAACAACGTGTTTACGACACGCATTCACACCCGCTGCGGATCGTTTCGCGTCCTCGCTAGTCTACACGGCCCACGCCCACAACGACCCGGTCGACAATGCTCCTGAACAGCCGCGCAGACGACGTCGCCTGGTACCGCCTCTGGATCTCGCCCGCGTCGAGCTCGACCGCCCCCTCCCGCCCCTCTCCACCGTCCGCCTCCGCGGCATCGAGCAGCGTCACCAGCGCCGTGTCGACGGGCAGGGCACCGAGAAACACGAGCCCCTCCCGCCTCGCCATCTCCTCCCCGCCCTTGGTCGAAAAGACGTTGCTGATCTCGCCGCAGCAGGGGCACACGTACCCGCTCATGTTTTCGATCAGCCCCAGCACGGGCAGCTTGACGGCACGCGTGAACGAAAGGCACTTGAGCGCGTCGAGCAGGGCGACCGCCTGCGGCGTGGTGACAATGACGGCCGAGAGTCTGGACTGGACGGGCGCCAGGTGTTCGAGCAGCGACAGGTGCTCGTCCGACGTGCCTAGGGGGGCCACCTGAGACGCTCTGCCGCGACCGTCGACGGAACCGACGAACCTGGCGGGGTGTCGACGACGAGATAGTCGAGTTCTCCCCATCGGACGTCGCTCAGAAACTGACGAATCATCGCGTTCTTCTTCGGGCCTCGCCAGACAACGGAGTCGCTCCTCTTCTTCAGCAGGAAGCCCACGCTCATGCACGCCAGCCGCGGCTCTCCGCCGCCCTGCTGCGCATCCGCGTACACGGGCACCCATCCGTCGCTGCTCTGATGGACGCCGTGCCCGTCGAGTCCGAGCATGCGAGGTATGGAGGGGCCCGTCAGGTCGACATCGAGAATGCCGACGCGGGGCTGGGAGGCGTGCGCGTGCAGGCTGAGTGCGAGCTGGGCAGAGACGGACGACTTGCCCACGCCGCCCTTGCCAGAGCAGACGATGAGGATGTGTTTGACCGACCGCAGCCGCCGCGAGATGGGCGTCTCCTCGCTCATCGTCGTCGTCTCTCAAAATGCGATCAGCCATCAAACACCGCTCTCGTTAACTTAACTACGTGATCATCACCATCGCGCTACTTCTACTCCTCCTCGGCCACCCGCCTCATCTTGGGGCCCTCTTCCGTCTAACCGGCCTCCGCGGGTCGTGACTCCCAGCCGAGGGAAGACGCAAGGTCAACAAAAAACATGTGAGCAAGGCACGACAAGGACCAAGGGGAGAAACGGGGGCGAAACATGTATCGATCACCTTGTAAGGCTTGGAAAATGAACATAGAATCCAACAGAGGGAAAAAAAAAAGGAGACCAATCTGTATCAATCGATAATGGGCGCTAGTGGTGATGAGGATGCTATGCGATAAGGGAATTAGACCGCCGCCCAACACTCGTCGAGTCCTGAACGGCATGAAAGAAAAAAAAGCGTCCGTGCTATACATATTGTGAGGCAACAATTTCATCGATGGTGCAGTGATCGCGTGATCTTGCAAGGTAGAGCGGTCCAGAACGGCGGGGCAGGGTCCAAAGCAAAGAGTCTGCTTGACTTGTGAGCCTGTGTGCAACACCGACCCGGGCTGGCATTCCACGCGCCAGCATGCTAGACCAATTTCTTCCCACTGGACTCGCATTCCGCGATCGACCATCTGTGAAACCATATCCAACAACGACCGAGCACCCTCTGCAGCTTCCCTCCGCCCCCAATTCTCGGTCGCACTCGGGGCGTGCCCCGCTCGAATAAAAGAAACAAGGGAATGTCGCGCGTTTACCAAATATCCCCCTCCCTGCCACGGGCAGTGCCACGTTGCTGTCCTACCGCACCAGGCGCATTCGCCTGCTGCTGACGGGTGTGCGAACGAAGCCTGCACCAAACAAGTCTCAGCTCCATCGAACACCCAAAAAAGGGAAACTTGCTCGGCACCTACATCCTATCACTCGCACGATGTTCTTCTTCCTCTTGCACAACCTTGCGCCTACCGGCGGCGGTCTTCTGGCTGGCGCCGGTGCTCCCATCATCAGGAGCACCTCGCTGGACGCTCCAGTCAAAGACGTAATCGTACTGGAAGCCCTCGCGAACAAAGAGATCACGGAAGAGCTTGCGCAGATATGAATAGTCGGGCTTGTCGTCGAAGCGGAGGGCGCGCGTGTAGTTCAAGAAGATGCCGAATTCGTTGGGGAATCCGCGGCACAAAAGGTCGGTGGGCGTGGTCATCTTCTTCTCCATGATGCGATCGTACTTCTGCTTCTTCGTTGCGGCCTTGAGTCCCTGCCAGGGGAGAGCACCACGAAGGAAGTACATGAGCACATATGCAAGGGATTCCAAATCGTCCCGGCGGGCCTGTTCAACGCCCAAGTGCGTGTTGATCGACGTGTAGCGAGCAGTGCCGGTCAGATTCTTGTTTTCCCTGTAGGGAATGTGGAGGTGGGTCTTGGGGTCACGAAACTTCTTGGCCAGGCCAAAATCGATCACATTGACTTGATTCCCTCGCTTGCCAATGCCCATCAAAAAGTTGTCCGGCTTGATGTCACGGTGGATAAAGTTGCGCGAGTGAATGTACTCGATTCGAGAGATCTGCGATGTCAGACAACAGATGGTGAATAAAGGAACGATATGCACGAGATCGACAATACCAGCTGGTCAGCGAGAAGGAGAACCGTTTTCAGACTAAACTTGCGGTTGCAAAAGTTGAAAAGATCTTCGAGAGAGGGGCCAAGCAGATCCAAAACCATCGCATTGTAGTCACATTCGGTACCAAACCATCTGACAAAGGGGACACCAACGCCGCCTGCGAGCGTCTTGTAGACCTTGGACTCGTACTCAAGCTGGGGGTGCTTGGCCTTGACCGACTCGAGCTTGATGGCGACCTCTTCGCCGGAGATGATGTTAATCCCCAGATAGATGTCACCTATGTGACGGTTAGAGGGGAAGGGGGGACCAAGAGCAGGCATGTACCAAAGGAACCAGAACCGATCTTTTTGCCAAGCCGGTACTTGCCACCAACCCGAAGATCGAGTCTGTGAGCGGGAGCCTCTGCCATGGGTGGATGGGAGTGTTTACTAGAGGAACGAAAGAGTAAGAAAGAATGCGCAGCGAGGGAGCGACACAGGCAGGAATCAACGTGGCAAGCAGAACCGGGGCTGAAGGTGGCTGACGTCCGAATGCGGAAATAGCGGCTGAAGTGCCGGACGAAGAAAGAAAACAAGGAGGGTGCTGCAAAAGCATAGACGGCGCTCGTCGCCACAGAGAGCTGTGATCAGGCTCCAAGTCGGGCAGGGAGGGCAGACATGGCCGCCTCGAGGCGTCGCAGAGAGCGGTGGCGACGGCGGAGAGGGAGGGGGGAGAAAGGGACTCACCGGGGAGGGCAGCTGGGGGAGATGTCTTGGGGGAGCGAGGGCGAGAGGAAGAGAGGACGGCTTTGAAGGAAGAACAACAAGAGGCAGGGCCGTGGGAAGAAAGCACTGCCGAAAGAAAGCGGAGTTTGAATGGCACGATAATCGACCAGTCGAGGTGCGTGGCATGCATCGCGATCGGCCCTCGTCGTCGAGCGGACTTTGTTTCGTTTCTCTTCCATGTCCTACGATCCTTACCCCCCCCACGGCCAGGCGCCCCAGCACACGCTCGTTCCAGACTACCCCCCCGCCGCACAGTACCCCGACTACGATACCCAGTGGGATGCAAAGTCGTTCCAGTCCAGCCATCACGGCTCCCAGGTCCATCTCAACCCGGAATACATCTCCAGCCGTCCGACCCTGCACTACGGTCCCCCCTCCAATTACAATGCTTATCAGCCCAACTACCCCCCCATGCAGTCCCCCGCCATGGTGAGGGAGATGAGCATCGGTTACTCTGTCGCGCGGGAGAACCTCATGAAACATCGCGCCGTCCGCCAAGTCGAACTCCAGAACGGCAACTTGGTTCTTGACGTACACGTTCCGAGGCACATCGTTCCGAAGGGAATGTCTGACGTCGAGGAGATGTCAAAGCTCAGGTATACTGCTGCCACATGTGATCCGGATGAATTCATGCGCAAAAAGTACTCTCTCCGACCCTATCTATACGGTCGCCGCACCGAGCTCTTCATCGTCATGACAATGTACAACGAAGACGAATTCCTTTTCGTCAGGACCATGAACGCGTACGCCCTCCCACCCGCCCGGTTTCTCCCTCTCTCATCTTTCTTAGTGTCATCAAGAACATCGCCCATCTTTGCAGCAGGGGCCGTTCCAGAACCTGGGGCTCTGATGGCTGGAAGAAAGTTGTGGTATGTATTGTCTCCGACGGACGTAACAAGATCAACAAGCGCACTCTACAAGTTCTCACACTAGTATGGCAGTTCTTCAAATTCATTACCCTCCGCTTCGTTAACTCCGTTCTAAGATGGGCTGTTACCAAGAAGGGATAGCCAAGGACTCTGTCGCGGGCAAAGACGTGACGGCACACATCTTCGAGTGAGTGACCCTGTCACTATGTCACTGGTACGAGACGCAACCGCCACTACTACCTCAGATACACCACAAACATCGTCGTCACAGAGAACGGTGAGGTGTCATCTGGGGCTTGCCCAGTCCAGATCCTCTTTTGCTTGAAGGAACAGAACAAGAAGAAACTGAACAGTCACCGGTGGTTCTTCAATGGCTTCGCACCTTTAATTAACCCAAACGGTGCGCTGAAACCATTCCCAACCTGACATCTTGTACCTCTGAAACAGTCCCTCAGTTTGTATTCTCTTGGATGTTGGAACAAAACCAACTGGAACTTCGATTTATGAACTCTGGAAATGTGGGCAATACCCCCTTTTTTGTTTCTTTGCTGACCACCCTACAGGCTTTGATAGACACCCGGGTGTTGGAGGAGCATGTGGAGAGTATGTCTCCCTATTTGATGCTGGACACATGATCAACGGGAGAAAAAAAAAACAGAATTTGCGTCGATACTGGCAAAGGTTGCTCGTTGTTGCTCATTAGCCCTCTGGCGGCTTCCCAGAACTTCGAGGTACAATACCTCCTCGTTGTTGCCCTCAGTCTAACGGTTATGTGCAGTACAAAATGTCCAACATTCTTGACAAGCCACTTGAAGTATGACGACGGCCTACCTGATTCACTCGGCTAACCGTAATCTCGTTGCAGAGTGTATTTGGGTATATCAGCGTGTTGCCGGGAGCATTTAGCGCGTACAGATACAAGGCCCTCCTCAATGGACCCAATGGCAAGGGTCCACTCGCATCGTACTTTAAGGGGGAGACAATGCATGGTGGAGGCAACCATAGTGCTGGGCTTTTTGGTTTTTATGCTCTCCTGGCTTCTCTTTGACTATTGCTGATATTCTCATTAGAAAGGAACATGTATCTCGCTGAAGATCGCATCTTGTGCTTTGAGATTGTAACGAAGAAGCGTGAGGGATGGGTGTGAGTTCGTATATCGAGTCTCAGTTTTTAAACTAAGGACTTGCAGCTTGAAATACGTGAAAAGCGCAAAGGCGTCCACTGACGTGCCTACATCAGTGTGTTAAAGATTCCTCATTCCTATGCTTCCCCCTGACAGCTCACCAGGTTCCCGAATTCATCTCCCAACGTCGTAGATGGTTGAATGGATCACTTTTTGCTTCGATTCACTCGACAGTCTTTTTCTACAAGATTTGGACATCCGGACAGAATCCCATCCGAATGCTCGTGTTGCAGGTATGTGACTTCTGTTTTTAGTGATTTCATAATATTTGATCCTGTATCGACTAGATCGAGTTCATCTATAACGCCGTCCAGCTTCTCTTCACCTGGACCTCCCTCGCCAACTTTTACCTTGCCTTCTTCTTCGTAAGCACCAATAACTAATAACCGTCTTTGAGCCATTGGACGGTGATTAGTTGGTTTCGTCTGCAACAGCGCCTGGGGTGGATAACGCATTTAATTTTCTCAATGCAGGGGTTGGTGAACTTATCTTCGAGGTGTTCTTAAAGGTTGGTCACTAGATTTCGAACCGGGATTCATAATTTTGACGAATCCCCAAGCTATACATCGCCCTCCTCTTTGTTACAATAGTATGTTCCCTTGGAAACCGACCTCAGGTGAGCTAGTCATAACTTCGCGGTGTTAAGCAGCTGAGAGACTGCTAGGGATCCAAATGGATTTATGCGCTCGCCATGATCCTCTTTGGTTTTTGCAACGTCATCACTCTATGGTGTGCCGGCTACACGGTCTACCTTGCCGTTCCTCATTCTATTGCTGGTTGGAAAAATGTTGACCAGTACGTATGGAACGGATTTCGTTCGACATTGCTTACTAAATCCAGAAAGCCTGATAGCTACCAATCAAGCATTCCGCGAGATCGTAATTTCTCTAGCGGCGACGTATGGTCTCTACCTCATCTCCTCACTCATGTACTTGGAACCGTGGCACATGTTCACTTCATTCATTCAGTACATGTTCCTGCTTCCCAGCTGTAAGTTCATGCTCAAGCATTATATGTGCAAAAACGCTAATTCATGTGTCAAAAGATGTCAATATTTTGAGTGAGTGATTTTGGGACCAGTACTTCTAAAGCTAAATCGCTCGTGAAGTGATGTATGCCATGTGTAACTTGCACGACGTTACATGGTATGGTTTCCTTTGTCTTTGGCACGGCTCTGCGCTTATACGGTGCAGGGGTACCAAGGGGGATAATACCACCGCAAAGGATCTGGGTGGTGCAAAGAAAATCGAAGGCAATGACGGCAAACTGATGATGGAAGTTGAGATCCCGACTGCCCGTGATCACGTTGATCAGCTGTGGGCCGCTTCTCGTGCAGCACTTAAAGTCAAGCCTCCGCCGACTAAAGAACACCGTGACGCAGCAACTAAGCAGTCTGACCATGATCGAAACAGCCGTACGAATGTAGTTCTCGCTTGGATTGGCACCAACATGCAAGTGTCGCTTTTTCACATTGCCTCTCTAATTGATGGATTAGGGTCATGATCCTTGTGTTCACGTCCACCGCCTTCTTGAGTTGGGTGGATAAACACGTAGAAAATAGCCAATCGTCCAACTTCAACCCGTACCTTAGCTTCCTTTTCCTCGCTCTGTAAGTTGCACAATGCCCTTCTGGAGCGTACGGTGTTGACAACGACAGTGCTGGACTGTCCGCGGTTCGATTCCTCGGCTCCACGCTATATCTTATTTTCAGGTTCTTCGGTTTCTGAGGATTCGTCCGTCAAACTAATTCGTTCTCGTTGTTGATTTGTATCGTATTGGGCAGTGAACCCTTGCACCCCTCAGGCCTAGGGCTAGATACATTTCAAATTATTCATTCTGTGTGTAGGTGATATCCCTAATACTGCGACCCTTGTACCTTTATTCTTTATTCATTTTGAACCGGTTTCAATGTGGTGCCTGTTTCTATGGACTACGAATCAGAGAACGTGTTGACCATTGATTTCCTTGCGACATGTGAAGGAGTGATTCTACGCTGCATACCTGAACCTCACTTATGAGCACTTAACACTCGGTCTGGTCTACCCTGACTGACACGGCCTTGATTGAAGGACCGTGGCGTTCATGACATGTTTCTTGGTCATTGTTCCACGTTCGAGGCGGAAAGACAAAAGACTGATATGTATGTACGTTGTTCCGAACCACTACGTAGCAGAATTTTGGAATGGAAGCTGAAGCTGGGCCCGATAAGCGAATGTGGTGCCGTTGCTGGCATGCAAGAGGCCTATGCAGGGTTAAATTATCTCTCTTACTTGAGTGTGTGGCGATATTGGGAGGAACCAGGTCAATTGAGATCTGGGAACTGAGAGATGCGCCGTTCGTAGTACGTTTTCAAAAGGTCATCCTCTGAGCTAGATGCAGTTCGTTGTATTCGGAACATGGCACTTTTACGGGCTAGGTCTCGGCTTCGTGGGCTGCTGAACACCCAGAAGCGCTTGTCTGGTTGCCCACACAAGGGCTCCGCCTAGCGATGCGCCACACATCGATGCCGAGTGCACATTACATTCAGGGTGGAAGGGCATGAGAGAATATATTGGCGTTAGATCCATCTGATGATATCCGAGGTTCCTAACCAAAACGGTTTGAGAATCGAGGGAAGATCGAGACCAGATGGTTTTCCTTTCTCATCGAACCGTACTCCGTTCTCAAGCAAGGCAATGATCAACCGCGGAACAGCAGCAGCAGTGCCATTGAGGGTGTGTGCAAAAGGGATAGGCGTCTGCATTTGACCAGGTGGAGCAGCACGCCGTCGATACCGGATATGGAGCCGCCTTGCCTGGTAGTCCGTACAATCCGAAGCTGAAGAAATCTCGCCCCAGGCGCCTCTCCCTGGCATCCATGCCTCCATGTCATACTTCCGGTACGCACTTGCTCCCAGTTCTTCTGTAGGCATATCTAAAACGCTGAAAATGGCGAACTAAGAAATCTGAATGAGCGTCTGGCCAGCACTCTCACCGGAATGGGAAGTTCAGCCCTTCAAAAATCTCTATTTGAATTTTCCGGATTTCGTCCAGAAACTCTGCACCCGAGTCCTCCTCGCACACAACAAAAAGCTCAACCTTTGAAAACTGGTGGACTCGATACAAGCCACGGGTGTCAGCACCACGGGAACCGGCCTCGGCTCTAAATGAACGACCGAGCCCAACTACCTTCAGGGGCAGCGTGTTCTCGGCAAAAATCTTGTTTGCAAACATTCCCGCAAGGGGGATTTCTGCTGTACCAGAGAGCACAAGCCCAGGAGACGAATCCGCGATATGATACACCTGAGAAGAAGGCTGATCGGAGTTGTAGTCTCTAGGCTGGAACCCACAACGCAGGGCCACGTCGCCACGAACCACGTCGGGGGTCGTAATAAACTGAAAACCATGCTTCAGTGCAATAGATATCGCATAGTTTGTGAGAGCGATCTCAAGCAATGCAGCCTCTTTCAGCAAATAGTACCATGAGGACCCCGTCACTACCGCACCGGCCTCGAAATCGAATAACCCCAGTGCGCGGCCAATAGCGACGTGATCACGCTCCGAGTTTGGCGGCGTAACCGAGGGACCATGGGTGGACAGAGTGACGGCGGCATCCTCTGGACCAATGGGAGCTTCTGGGTGCGTACCGTTTGGCAAATTTAATGCGAGACCCAAGAGCTTCTCGTCCACGGCAGCCAATTCATCTTCAAGTAGACCGATTTCAGCTTTGAGTGCTTTAGCGTCCCTGAGTATAGTGTGCTTTTCCATTGGATCCTTGACTGTACGAATACGATCCCCGAGAACGGATTGTGTGTGCCGTTTGAAGTCAAGTTGGCCGGAAAGTTCCTTTTGCTTTGTGTAGGAACGGGCGATAGACTGTAGCGCACCGACTGGCAAGGGAAATTTCCTGTTGAAGGCGTTGTGGGACTCGTAAACTATGGACTCTGTAATAGCGCGATAGTCAAGCCGAGGTTTCGGAAGGACTGCGCTGGTGGGAGTACTCGTGGCATTCTTTGAAGCAAAACGCTTCACTTTGGGACGAGTTCAGCGTGCAAAGGAGCAACGAAAAGAGCGATATACCTTGGTTGAATACCGCGCTGAGTTGGACGCGACGTTGGCGGACACGAGCGGCGACCATAACACGGCAGTCGCGACAGTCACACGCTTCCGTCTTGTCGCGCGTCCGAGTCGCGTCCACGCTGCGATGGCTTTGACATCAGCAAAGGGCAAAGGACCAGCAAACGGCACAAGCACTGCTGCATATGAGCTACCTTGGTCAGTCTCCTCGCGCAACTGGAACACATTGCAGTAACCGACATCCTTGCCTAGGGTCGAAAAATACAGGCCACAGACGTTGGATGATGTCGTCGGCAACACTGACACGATCGAACGCTTGAGAGTGATAGCGAAGGACGGAAATTGTCCGCACATCATCATCTCGGTGGGTGCACTTCCACTTTTCGCGCGAACTGCACCTCGTAATCGCTCGTCGACAGGGACTTCCGGGTATTGGTAAGACAACAAGCATCCATTGCCTCGCGCACCAACTACTGGGAGACGCATACAAAGAAGGTGTGTTAGAGCTGAATGCTTCTGACGAAAGGTTTGTACCGACAGCTCGATATTGATAGTCACTTACATCTTCGTTCGCAGGGGCATTGATGTTGTGCGGAACAAAATAAAGGCATTTGCGCAGAAGAAGGTAACCCTCCCGCACGGAAGACATAAAATTATAATCCTCGATGAGGCCGATAGGTCAGCGTCATGTTTATTACAAGACGAACCTAACCCCGGTATAGCATGACCGCTGGCGCTCAGCAAGCGCTCCGGAGAACAATGGAAATATATTCCAATACTACGCGTTTTTGTTTGGCGTGCAACATGTCCAGCAAAATTATAGAACCCATACAGAGTCGTTGCGCTATCCTACGTTACGCTAAGCTAAGAGACACCGAAGTACTGAAACGCCTGCTCGAGATATGTGAGATGGAGAAGGTGGGTGGCCAGTGGGTGTCCTTCTGGGGCACGTGCTTATTACCAGATAAACAGGTTGAATACAACGATGACGGTCTAACCGCGCTAATCTTCACTAGCGAAGGTGACATGCGACAAGCTATCAATAATTTGCAGTCTACGCATTCTGGTTTTGGATTCGTGTCAGGCGAGAACGTATTCAAAGTCTGTGACCAACCGCATCCGGTGATAGTCCAAAGTATCATTCGCGCGTGCATCAAGAGCGATATTGACAGTGCCCTGGAAAGATTAAATGAACTCTGGGAACAAGGATATAGCGCGGTCGACATTGTCGTTACAATCTTCAGAGTGACAAAGTCTTTTGACGAGTACGTTTAATTATTAGTATGAAAGGTGGGACTATGGCTAATCACTTTCGTCAGACTGCCGGAATATACTAAACTAGAGTACATCAAGGTATGTGCAATTTCTTCAGAATTCAGGATCGTGACAATAATTGATCTGGTTTCAGGAGATTGGATTTACGCATATGCGAATACTTGAAGGCGTTGGGACTATCATTCAGCTTGGTGGCCTTTTGGCTCGACTATGCAAGCTCGTATGTCCCATTGCTTGCCCCGGAGAAGAATGCTGACAAGTCGGATAGCACATGGACCCGAAACTCCTTCAGATATGAAGGTCCTTTGCAATCGCTTTCCTAGTTGGCGACTGTACCTCGCCCAGGATCTGTCACTTTTCATTCGGGTTCGGGGTAGTGAATAGACCAGAGTACCATAGCACAGCCACATATCTGGGCAACGTGACTGCGTTTCCCCGGTTATCCTAACTTTATCTTCAATTTTGCGCGTAAATAATCAGTCGGGATGATGACGAGCCCTGAAGAACTAGGTTCGATTGTCCAGCAAATACTCAGACCTGCGTCGGAAAATGCAGAAGCACTATTGGGGGAAATCGGTCTAGGGACCATCCCATCTCGCAAACAGGTTCATCAGGAAATTGATGCGAAGCTCTTGTCACCCTCCGATACTTTACCAGATCACTGGCTGCCCACGTATCAGATGTATGAATTTCTTGCACCATCGTTCATCAACTTATCGTTTTTGTGCACAGACATTGGAAAACGGAGCCTCACATACCCTCCTTGCTCTCGTCCGAGCCCGCGCCACCACCTACGGGCTTGTCATTTGTTCGTGTAGGTCTCGATGGTCGTGTCACGGGTTATGTAGAAGTACGCCTCAAGACTACTCCTCTGTGTTCGAGATCTGATGAGCCTAGACACTTAAACCCCGTGTCGCAACGGCGTTGACATCCACCTCGATGGACCGTGCTCCAGGGTCTGTCGGTGCCTTTGTGAGGGGGAAGTCGGGTTATGTCCCCTTTCAACCAGGCGGCCTTGACGAGCCATTACTTTCCTCTGATCAAGCGGGCCTCTCAGAAGAATCGGTGAAAGGACTGAGGACCATTCCGCCAGGGTTCTCAAGGGGCCTTCGACTCGCGGGTGAAGATTCTGAAGACGAAGCGCTTACCAATTTCGAGGAATTACACCCGTCCATGAACGGGGAACCAGTACCTATTTAACACCAAATCTATGTGATGTTTGCCTGACTATCGAAATTTCCAGGGCCAGGAGAGCCATCCTGCGGAGGAACAAGAGCCTAAAATCGAGTTGCTTAGTGGTGGTCCCATCGCTGAGGTGGATGAACTCCTACCAACTACGGTAATGTTTTGTCGCGGATGCACCTTGGTCGTTGCTTATACACATGTGCAGAGAGCACACCTACGACCAACGAAGACACGTAGTCGCCGTCAGAAGATTGTTAAGCGTGACTGGGCTCACGTGGTGGATATCAACAAACCAATGGCCAATTTTCGCGAACTCGTTCCGGAAATGGCGCACAAGGTTAGTTTGGGACGGTTGCGGTAATTGCACAAGTGACGGATGCCGTCCCTAAGTATCCTTTTGAGCTGGACACGTTCCAGAAAGAGGCAGTATATCACCTGGAGATGGGTGATTCTGTTTTCGTCGCTGCGCATACATCTGCTGGGAAAACGGTGGTTGCGGAGTATGCAATTGCTCTTGCAGAGAAACACATGACTAGGTATGTACCCAAACAACGCGTTTCCCATTTCCGGTTACGAGCCCGAATGATATAGGGCCATCTATACATCACCTATAAAGGCGCTGTCTAATCAGAAGTTCCGGGACTTCAAGCAAACGTTTTCCTCTCCATCTGTTGGGATCTTGACCGGCGATGTGCAAATTAATCCGGAAGCAAGTTGTTTGGTCATGACGACGGAGATTCTACGCAGCATGCTTTACAAAGGAGCAGATCTCATTCGTGACGTGGAGTTCGTAATATTCGATGAAGTGCACTACGTCAATGATGCAGAGGTATCTCACTTGCGTCACGGTGGCTTCTCACTGATCAAATGTGTGATCCAGCGTGGTGTTGTATGGGAGGAGGTTATCATCATGCTACCCGATCATATTAGCATTATCCTTCTTTCTGCGACAGTCCCAAACACCAAGGAGTTTGCTGATTGGGTCGGGTATGTTGTTACGCATTCCCCGCTGCAAACGGGCCTCACAGACCACAGGCGTACCAAAAAGAAAGACATCTATGTTATTTCAACGGCACAACGCCCAGTACCTCTGGAACATTACCTATACGCTGGCAGAGACATGTTCAAGATCGTAAACGCGCAGCGAAGATGGGTCCCTGAGGGGTAAATTCTTCTTTGTGCAGTGTCGGGCTTTTTTTTTTTTTACAATTGCTCGTAGTTACAAGGATGCCGGGGAGGCTCTGAAGAGAAAGCAGGACAAGGAACGGGAAGCGGCTGGTTTGCCACCAGTTCAGAGGATGGGTGCACGCGGTGCAGCACCACGCGGGCAACGAGGGGCAGCTTCTGCACGTGGTGGTCCACGAGGTGCCACTCCCAATGGATTTACTTCGCGAGGTGCAGGTGGTGGGTCTGCCCGTACAATTCATGCTGGTGCAGACAAAAACCTCTACGTCCATCTCCTTGGCCACCTGCAAAAAAAGGGCCTGCTCCCGGTTGTCGTCTTCACACTTTCGAAGAAGAGATGCGAAGAGAATGCAGCTACTTTGACGAACGCCGATCTCTGCAATTCTATCGAGAAGAGCGAAATCCATGTTGCAGTGGAAAAGGCGCTGTCCCGCCTCAAGGGTTGGTTCAGCATTTAGCATAGTGCACTAATTTTCTATATCTTAGCCTTTTTTCAGGATCGGATAAGAAGCTGCCGCAGATTAGCAGGATGCGCGACCTCCTCTCTCGTGGTATCGGGGTTCACCACGGAGGGTTATTGCCAATTGTTAAAGAAGTGAGTGACTGCTACCGGAGTTCGCGACTACTGATCTGCCTCGTCAGGTAGTCGAGATCTTATTTGCTCGAGGATTAGTGAGGATCCTGTTTGCAACGGAGACATTTGCCATGGTAAGGATCGGGCTCGACATTTTTACGGTGTCTGACGGTTGCAGGGTGTTAATATGCCCGCAAGATGCGTAGTGTTTTCGAGTATCCGAAAACATGATGGTCGTTCCTTCAGGGAAATTTTGCCTGGAGAATACACACAGATGGCCGGCCGTGCTGGGCGTCGTGGCTTGGACACCACTGGTACTGTCATTATCGTTGCGGGTGATAACTTGCCTGAAGTATGGTGCTACTTTTATGTACCTTATTTGCTCACCCGTGTGCGCAACACATATTGTTGTAGCAAACGACGCTGAACACTATGATTCTCGGAACTCCGGCAAAGCTGCAGTCACAATTCCGCCTCACATACAACATGATCCTCAATCTTCTTCGAGTGGAGGCCCTCCGAGTAGAAGAAATGATCAAACGTAGCTTTTCAGAGAATGCTTCCCAGCGGCTGCTACCGGATCAGCAGAAAGAAGTCGCCGAGGTGAGCAGAAAGATTCTTGATTAAGACGAACGTTAGGATCCTCGCAGCATGAAAGAAATCTTTCGTCATTGCCCAAACTCCAGTGCGCCATTTGCTCGAAGGACATCGGACACTACTACGATGTCCAAAAAACAATCGTGAACCATAATAAACGCCTCCTTCTAATGGCTGTTGTCGGTGCTTCTAATCAGAATGTGCTTGGGACTGGGCGAATAGTTGTCTTGAGGAACTCGGTAGGCATAAGTTAGAGTTTTGAGAAGTGGTATACTAACGAACGACGCTTTCCAGCAATTCCACCCTTTCAATGCTGCTGTATTGTTGAAACCAGATCTCCGTGAGTCGGGAAGTGAGCGCAAGTACTTTGTCCTTGTTCTCGTGGATCAGAGGTTGAAGGGTGGCAAGCCGAGTATACCCACCCTTCCCTTCGGCCAATCTAGCACACTGATTGAACACAGATATTGATGAAACTGCGATCCCACCCAAGTGGCCTCCCATCCCCTCCATGCTGAAGCCTGATCACGCCACGTATGAGGTCTCTAGCGTCAACTTGAGCAGTATCTCACTCATCACAAACAAGACGGTGAAGGTGACATGACACTTAAAACTGAAAATTTGAGAAATATTCAGTATTTCGACTGCAGGTTGATGCTTCTGCGATTGTTGATGGTCATAAAAAGACGCCAATCCTTGAGACAACATCGGCCCTGGAAGCCGTGGTCGCAGAATGGACTACAGCTGGCAAGCTGTTGGAGGTTGACTGGAATCGCATGCGTACTCTCGAATTCCAGGAGACGCTTCGCTCCAGAAACGCATTTTCCAAGAACCTTCAGATATTCGAGTGTACTCTCTGCGGGGACTTCGATAACCATGTGAGTTCAAGTGGCGACCATATCTCTGATCAGATCTTGATGGACTTGACAGTATACTCATCTCCACGGACAAAGGATGTTACGATCGAAAATTGATGCATTGAAAAATGCTATTTCTGACCAGAACTTGGAACTCATACCAGAGTACGAGCAGAGGATACAGGTCCTTGAGGAGCTTAGATTCATCGACGATAACCAGACGGTCCAACTCAAAGGTCGAGTGGCTTGCGAGGTGATTCTTCTTATGTTCCCTGGCATGGTATGTGATACTGACCGATACATGATGAGATCAACTCTGTCAATGAACTTGTCCTTACCGAACTTATCCTTGAAAACACACTCGCGAACTATGAACCAGAGGAAGTGGTCGCGCTTCTTTCCTGCTTTGTTTTTCAAGAGAAGACAGACGTCGAACCACTTGTACCACCAAGACTGCAAGAAGGTTTGGCGGCAATCGCCACAATTACTGACAGGGTTGGACGCATCCAGGACCGACACAAAGTTGCTGCCGAAGAGTTCCGATCTACCCTCAAAACTGGACTCGTCGAGGTGGTGTATGAGTGGGCCAAGGGAATGGTAGCTAAAAATCCCGCGTTTCCCGTGTCACGCTTAACGAGGTGTCAAGCCGTTTGACCAGATTGCCTTACTGACCGACGTGGCAGAAGGAACCGTCGTCAGGGTCATTACACGCTTGGATGAGACCTGCCGAGAAGTCCGAGATGCTGCGAGAGTGATTGGAGATACCGAGCTGTTCAAGAAGATGGAAGAAGCGCAAGTTAAGATTAAACGAGACAGTACGTCGGTTCACATGCTCCAGCTGGCCTTCATTGACCGTCACCCGTGCCCAGTCGTGTTCGCTGCGAGCTTGTATTTCTAGTATTGCTACGGAAAGGGTGTCTGAATGAGGTCATACGTCCGAGCTTAAGCAGTATTCCAACGAGTAGGCTGCCAAAGATTTAAACAACGTTTCAGAGCAACACTTGTTTCGTTTACGCACCTGACATGGAGACTCCATCCGCCGCTGGCGGGCCCCCTGACCACGCTCGTCTCGATGACGGTGTCGCGACGGCCGAAGTCGCTGGCAGTGAATGGCCGTTGTCTTCCCCAAACGCCAACAACACCCATGGCGTGCATCAACGTCGGAGGGTCAACCCCGAAAGCCTCGCGCTGCGTCTTGGGCCTGATCTCGTCCGAGACCTAGACGCTCTCATCACGCCCGGAACCACGGAGATGCCCTCGTTCGCGGTTCGGAAAGAGCTGCAAGAACGGCACAACATCGACAGGAGACACGTTTACGACTACTTTCACAGCAGGGGCTTGCGTGTGGTGAAGGAAGATAAGCACGGCAATCCAGTGCCTGCGAAATCGGACCTGCACGGGGCCAGTCCCTTGGTGATCAGTGTCCAATCTCTACCCGAGATCATCCACTTACGCGCTCTGCTGGTAGCCTAATCTTCGCCCTCTGCGACAGGCACCCGTCAAGAGCGCCCGCTTTCACCCTCCGTATGCTGTAGTGGCAGAGAGAAAATTTCTCAAGCCGCGTGGAATCACGAAAGCAAAACCAGGTCCAGGTCGCCCGCCGAAGAAGAATCTGTTCAAAACTCCCAAGATCGTTCCTGCTGCCTGCGAAACCCATGAATCCACACACACAAACGCTTCCGTTTCCGAACACTGTTCTCCAGCTGCGACCCCGAAGCCTACCTACGTCGCTGTGAACCCGCTTTCTCCCCGCGATCCACTTCCTCCCCTGGAGGAAGAGGACGAGAGTTTTGGTTTCAACTCGGTCACGATCCCCTTGGACGAGTCGTTCTCGGTGAGACGTGCCGTTGGGGATATCGCGCATGCGTATCGACATAAATTGGTGTCCGACAAAATGCGAGAGCTCACTGAACATCCCGTCAAGTTGGCCCCCATGGACGATCGGTCACTTTTGTGGCACGAGACTTTGCCCTGTTTTGCCAGCTCCAAGGGGCTACTTCTTCCCCACGCCAAACCTCTCACCCAGGATGAACGACACGCGGTCTACGAATCCCTGTCTGACAGCATTGGTCCCGCACAAGGTATCCAGGAGTGTCAAGGCACTTACAGAAAGCACATGGAGGCGCGCACGAAACTCTATTTCGAGGGACTCTTGTCTGTCTCTTGCCACCCCACTCAGTCGTCCTCGGGGACAAGCACAACATTCGATCGGAAGCCCCCGTTAGGAACCAACGAATTTAGACACTGGCTTTCTGAGACCAGGTTCCTCAAACGCGATGGTATATATAGCACACCGCGGCTCTATCCCAGACACCGCAACGCGAACGTGGTGGTGAAACGACAGGATGTAGACGGAGAGGCTGATAAGCGATCTAGGCAGGGGCCTGTCCCTCATTGGTTGCAAACGCTAGACGAATTGTTCCCGGCGCCACGAGAGAGCCTGTGTGACGATGATCCCCTCACGGATTCACCCATCGTCCGAACGCGAGAAGCTGTACGGACGACCGTACCCGCCGACGAACGCAATGCGGGAGATTGGCCACCACTTTTGGTCGCGTCTGCTCCAGGCGTGTCCGTCTTTCCCGTCACATCAATCGCCCGGGTTCGACAGACTGGTCAAGCTCAGTTCCACGGGCCTTCGGGCGTTCCAGGGTCGGAGGAGGTGGAGACGCAGACGTCGGCTGGCGAGACGGACAATCGTCCGCAGTGGCCAGAATACGAACCACGTCCGGAGCAGCAACCCGTTCTGAGCGGTGCGCTGCGCGGAGGTCGGACCGTGTCGACTCGGATCCATCCTGCGTCCTGCGGTCCACGCAACGCCCCCATGCGCGACCTGAACAAAACTCGGACGCGGCCGGTGACATCCCGTGATGCGAGGAGACGAACGACGTCTGCGGCGGGTGACATCTGACCCGCGTTTCCCAGCTGCTGTTTTGAATGTGGGACCCAGAAGATCCGCATCTTTGATCGTGGGCACTTGGCGTTGTTGACATCACTGGCAGGCGAGCCGCCATGTTTTCCGCACAGCATCGTTTTCTCTCGTCGGAGCAACCCTTGTTCCCGGGCACACGTACATGTTGGAGCACTCGTCACATCGTAATAGCCCGCTCACGTCCTGTACGCCGCCCTGTTATCCAGCCACGCAATTGATTAAAACGGGGTCCGTCGACTATGCCTGGATGGAAAGCAGTTTATGAAAAAAACGAGACCCAAAATACATGAAGTCTATCATAGACTATGAGATCCATGCGTGCTTTACATATGACGTATCGACCGATATAATGCCACGAAATAACCGACTTCAGCATAGCAAAGAAAAAAAGAAAAAAAAAAAGACAAGCGTGGCCGCATGGCAATAGTGATATAGTGATATGTATAACGTGGACGATTACTCACTGCCACCTCATCGGCAAATCCAAGCGCCCATGCGAATACATCTTGTGCCCCGCGGAACAAGTTGCGCCAGTGGACGGATGGTGATGTCGGTGACAGAACCCCAGCCCATGCTGTGCGAACCGGTGGTTTTCCGACGCTGCTGTGACGACATCTTCACACATCGCGTTCTCTCCGTCGAAACGGGCGACATCATCAAGGGGGCCGCCATCGCCGCTAGAGGGCGATGGCTGCGGCTCCCTGAACTGGTACCTGACAGCATCCGACACGGGCTGACAGAGTAACGGCAACGGCGATAGCGGCTGCAACGACGGGCGCGGGTGTGGGTGTGGAGCACGGCGTGCACGGGGTGGCGGCGAACTGCTCTCGTTCGCGCTGGACGTGAGATCTGCCAAGGGTATTGGAGGTATAGGGCGGATCGGCTGGGGCTGCATGATAGGCAGGCGGCTGGGCGCGGGACGTGACGCATGCGGAGATGGAACGGAAGACGGAGACGCGAATGCGCCGGCGAGGGACGATGACGAGGACGGTAATAATGGCATGTGATTGTACAGTGTTGCCGATGGTAGCGATGTTTGTGCGGACGGGGATGTCGGGGACGCATGGTCGCGCTGGGTATACGTGCGTCGTTGTTGCAAGGGGTATGAGGCTTCGGGAGCGGAAGGAGAGGCCGACGTAGACCGGTGGTGTGAGGCGCTCGGGTAACCTGGAACGGATGCAGACAGCCTTCGGTCGGCTGGCGCAAACAAGCCAAGATCGGTGTCGCAAGACGATGACGGGGTGCCACCAAACGTGCCTTCCAACGCGGACGTGGACTTGATGACGTGTGGCGCAGACGGGCCATAGACGAGCGAATCATCCTGTCCCGTTTCGTCTATCCCTTCCATCTCGTCGCCAAAGTCTGAATCGATATAATCCTCTTCGTCATCACAATCGAATTCGTCAAACTCCATCGACCGAGACGATGGGTCATCGACATCGTACCGCACGAACGGTGACAACGGGGTGAGGACAGAGTGTGAAGACACGGAAGAAGGCGTGTCGATGTCCGACACGAGAACGGGCTGGGGAGGGAGGACGGTAACCTTGGGGTTGACCGCCGTCTCGGGGAGCGATGACGACCGAGGAGGAAAGGGATAAAATGCCGACCATGAGCTGTCCTTGGCATAGTGCTGCTCGTAGCCCGAGTAGATATGGCCGGGTGAGGGACTCCCAGAGGAGTGGAGGTGAGGATACATGGGGTTTATTGGCGAACTGTGTGGTTCGGATGGCGAATATATGTGCGGCCGCAGAGCAGCCCGGCGGACGGTCGGTGTGTCATTCACGGGATAAGGGTAGCAGGCAGTGGAGATCATAAAAGCCCGTATCAGGAGATCCGAAAAAAGCTAATTAACCGATGGTAAAGAACGGGGTGAGAGGATGGGGGTATCAGGGACGGCACGGGTCGCATGTTCCTGCATTTTATATCCATGCGCTATAACGCACTTATCTGACGTCTGGATTGATCGAATGCCCTCGAAAGTGCGAGACCGGAATAGGGCTGCACTCGGGCCTTCCATTGCCAAATGACCGCGATGCGATCCGACTTGAACACGATAGGGTCGGAGGGGGCCAGCCTATGAAACACGTTTTGGCCGCACCAAGTCTACCACAGGACCAACCTGAAAGGGGCCGCGATGCACATGGGGGATATATCCGGTAGATCAGTGGACTGGGGGCGGTGCCGTAGGGGGTGCCAGGTTGTGAATCCGGGAGATAAAAGGTTTGCGATAGTGGTGGGGGAAGGGCGCACCTTGGACACGCGTTGACAGCGCCATGAAACCTAGACTGACGGGGCGGTGCTGCGTGGCGAAGAGGAAGAGAGGGATGGTTATGGAACGGCTCCCGTGACCCGTCCATGGGCGGTCTCCGGCGTCCGTGGAAATGTGCGGACACCTCAAATAGGCCCCTGCTTTCTCATGGCGCCGCATCAGCAGGCAAGCCCCGCAGCTGGGCTATGTGACCCACTCAGACACGGATGTCGTAACCCACACGGGTCGTCGTGCTCGCCAGCGGAAACCATATGGCTCTCACCTCACCTGGCCCGCAGCACTCGATGCTGTACCTGCTTTGGCTGGCCGCAACCATCTGATTCATGTACGCCAGTTTCTCACATCCCGCCATCCGTCAGGACGGGCTGACACGGGTTAGATCACTAGTGCCCATACGCTTATCTTGCGGACTTGGCGGACAGCATCAGGATTGACGACAAACGTGACCCACGCACTCGCCAAGGGTCGGTCGCGGCCCTGGCCCAACAGGGTTCCATCTCGCTCCAGCTCGTTCTCCCCCAGTGGCGACAGTGAATACATGTATACCGGTACCTGTATGAGACTAATGAAGGACAATGAAAAAAAAAAGTGGAACGTGCGTGTATGCGCAAATATAGACAAGGCCACCTATTAGGCATCAAGGGGTGCGTATCAGCAACAGCAACGGAAAGCGTCGGCCGCAGACACCCATACGTCACCACCAACACTGGACGATAAACGGACATGATTACTCGACAACAAGACTGCCCATTGCCCTCTGGACGTCCCGGATGGTCGAATCCAGAGGAACACGTGGGGCAGGAATGGGGCTGGCACCCCCAGAGGAATTTCCATTGATCACGCGTGGCCCCAGCGCGGGGTGTCTCACCCCAAGTGCAGCGCCGAGCATCCTCTTGCCTGGATCACCGATCTTGGGGGGACCCTCGGCGTGCAAGATGGCGGGATCCTCGGGAGAGACCGCCGAATTAATGAGATCGTTCAGCGAGGGGTGAGAGGGAAGCGAGGGAAGCGTAGGAGACGGTTCTCGTCCGTTGATCTTGGGCGAGTGCTCAGAAATGGTTGTATTGACCATGTGTCCGTTTCCGTTGCGCAGGGCGCTGCCGTTCTGGCTGTTGTTGGCGCTGCGGTTGGGGAACACGGAGATGGAAGCGGCGCGCATGTTGTGCCCACGCGAAGGGTTGCTGTTGTGGCGGGCGTTGACGGTCTGGATGACACTCTGCGCATCAGGACCGTCGTAGGGTCTGATGGACGCGGCAGGATTGGATGCCAGGATGGCGGGCGGGAACGCGAGCGAATGAAGATAGGCACGTTTCGCTAAATGTGGGTGGCCAACAGATTGAGAACACGTCTGGGACAAGCATGTGGTGTGCATGGCGACGGACCTACGGAAGCATCCTGGAAGACGATCAACAGGCTGGTGTCGTCCCTCCACTTGATCTTGAATCCTCCGCCCACAGACTCCCACTCGGAGAAGGCAGCCTGGATGTCCTTGGTCTTGAGCTCCTTGGCAAAGCCCGTCAGAGACAGGATCCGGGTGACGGACGCAGAAAGCCCAGAGGTGACAGCAGACGACATGTTTTTGCGGGATCAGAGTAGCACAGGGGTTGCGGGCAGACAGCACTTGTGGACAGAAAAGACGGGGGATGTCGAGAGAAAGTCGGGTGCGAACGCGAGGCGGAGGCTGGGGTTTGAAATGGAGACGCTTGCCGATGGCTGCGTGCTCAAAGGAGACCCACCGGGACTGCGTGCGGGACGTGCGTGGCAGATGTTGTACAGAGGCAGCAGCGAACTTGGGGAGAGACAGAAGAAAAAAAAAGGAAAAAGAGCAAAGACAAGAGCTTGTTGGGACACCCGCCTGTCCCACGAGCCCTTGCACTGACACCACCGCCAGCTAACCGAAGCCATACCTGCCATACCAGCCCCGACGTTCTCGTCCGGACTTGCAGACATGATCATGGACAACGACCTCCTGCGCGCTTGGCTGCTCGTGCACGAGCTCAGCGACCAGCTCGCCCACAACCAAAAGATGACTGCCGCTCTCCAATCCAGAGCCACGTCGCTCAAGGTCCGTCCGCACCGTCTTCCCAAACCGGTTCTGGCCTAAGGCACTGGCTCGACAAGGAACAAGCTGCACACTCTGGCTCAGGCTTTGCGCTCAGACGGTTTAATACCGACATCTCAAAAGGTCTGTGCACCCAGCGCTGCGTCCGCAGCCCCGATCTGATGCTGGCCGTAGAGACGTTTGAATCCGAACTGGAGCGCATAAACGCCCAGTTCATCATCGACAATCAAACACTGCTACACGAGAACAAACAGTTGAGCCTGCTATTGAAAGAGTACGAGAACACCATGGAAACCATCATGACCAAGTTTCGCAATCATGCTGTGCGTCTGTGGCGTCATTTACCTATCATGCATGACAGGAATCGTCGGACAGCTGGCCGCACAGCAACATGAACTGACCTTGACGCGTCATTACGAGGGCCTCATCCTTGCGTGCGATTCGCAGAACCAATTCAACGATCTTGCTGCGCAGACGCAGACGGCCATGAGCGTGCAGCGCCTCGCACAAAGCCTTCGAGCGCTCTATCGTTGTATGACAGGGGAAGATCCGGATGCTGCTGATGAACACCCAGACGATGGCGAGGCTGATGTCCAATCGCTCATCGCCACCCTGGCCGAGAACACGGATCCGGACGTCAATGAAGATTGGGCACTTGAGCGAGAGTCTGAGATTGCTCGATTGGAGAAAGAAAACGAGGAGCTGCGGAGGATGCTCCGCATCGACCCCGCGTCGCTTGCGGAAAAGGGAATCACCCTGGACCTGGATCGAGAGGAGAGCGGGCGGTTCTCGACGTTGCGGATGGACCCAGCTCGGAAGCGGAGCGAGTCGGGCTCGAGCGGCTCCAGATTCGGGGCCTGGAATCTAGAGAACGAGCAGCCACTGCAGGACAGAGCTTGGGGGGGCTGGGAGTCCAACGCTGGGCCCCCTCCGCCTCAGCAAGCACTAGTGGGCAATGGTCCTCCCTTGCAGCGGGCGATGGACGTCCCGAACGGCATGCGTATTCAGCAGCCACGGCGGCCACCCATGTTTACGCGGAATGCTGTCCCCGCTCCACCTGTCAGTGTTGGTCCGGGTCGTAATATCCCCCCGTCGGCATGGGCTCAGCAGGCGGCGTTAGACCGGGCATGGTCGTCGGGTGGATCTGCGCTAGACCTTAGCCGATGATGATATGGTGGCCCTTGACCGATGGGGGACAATCGTCTATCATTGCATTGTCAGAGTCGTGGCGGACAGGACGAGCAGGCCGTAGCTACGGGGTAACACGAACACAGAGGGATGATATGTACAGAGGGTCATGAGGGATATCGCGAGACAGACATATCGATACAACGGAGGCCATACCCCTGGAGACGACAAAGACGAAATAAGATCCAAGAAGGACGAGGGAATAATTAGAATTAAATGTGCGTAACACATTACGAAGGAGAAGAGGCTGGTCATGCGACCACGAAGCGGACCTCGCATCCAAGTCCGCTCCGGCCTCGGCCCTCAAACGCGATGCCGAGCATGCGTTCCTTGCCGCACCCGAGCCCGCCTTCGCGCGCACGCCCCTCCCACTCCTTGCCGCGGGCATACATGAGGTTCTGCAGCGCCTTGAGGCGGAGCACGGCGGGGTTTGCGATGGGACGCATGCGGTATGCCAGCGCTGCGGGTGGTGTGCGAGGCCGGAGCGGAGACGGGAAGAGGACTGCGCCCTTGGGGGGCGTAGCGGGAGCGGGCGTTGCCGAGGGGGGCGACAGGAGCGGAATGAAGTGGACGGGCTCACAGGCTTGGCTGATCGGTGTCGTCGCCGCATCTGTGAAGCGTTGGACATCTTTGGCAAGGGCGCGGTAACCTTCGCGTCGCAGCTGCCGCGCGCATCGCGATGGCTCACGGGGCTGTGCAAGAGTGCCATCGCCTGGATACGGATGGCCGGCAGTGAACATGGTGGCAGAGATGTATGCGGATTGGAGGCTCTTGGCAGCCTCGACGATCGTCGCCACGGAGCGTGTGACACGCCGCACCAGCGCACCACGCACGCCCAGTGGCGAGAAAGCGTCCGGGAGAGGGTCGGATGGTGTGACGCACGTTTGGTCGCCGTGGAGAGAGAGGGCGGAGACGATTGGAGGACAGAGGGGACTCTCTTCGAGAGAGACGCGCACAAAAGCACAGCGCGGGTGAAAATCACGCTGGGTTTCCACGAGGGTGGGAAGGAGACAGGGCTGACAGGTGGGGGAGAGTGACATGGGGGAGTCAGGGGTCGTGATGTCGGTGGCGGCAGAGCGCCAGCTGCCAAACGAGAGCCAGGAACTGGAACGCGATGGTGACGCGGAGGAGGCGAGGGATAAGGCAGAGAGCGACGACGGGACGGAGAGCACCGGGGTGGGTGGATGAAGAGCGGGCTTGAGCGCACACTGGCTGCGATCGACGTCCTTGCCCTTGGCCTTTCGTCTCTCGCCCTGCTGCCACTCGACGACCTGCAAGAGACTTTCGAGCAGCTCTGCACGGACGGAGGCCTTGCGCTTGTGGGGGGTTGCGCCGGCGATGGGCAAGCCGGCGATGCGTCTCGCGTCGTCTGCACGCTCGGAGGGGTCGAGGGGGAAGAGCTGGCCGTTCATGGCATGGATGACCTCTTTGAAAGAGACGGAACGGGAGTGGGAAGCGGACGGATGGGCCTTCTTGAGAGACTTGGATGGGCAAGAAGTAAAGGCCGCGGACGCAGATTTGGGCGGAGGCATGAAGGCGTACTGAAACGGATCCTGGTCTCGTTTCGCGGAGAGGGCAGGATCCGGGCGAGACTAGGAAACACGGTCAGGGCGGCACGGGGAGGGAGGGAGGGGACGCACGTTGGTGGCGCGGTGCCTGTCTGCGAGACGGGAGCGCTGAGGGTCGGCGCCGTGTTCGCGTTTGAGGGCACGGCGCTTCTCGTCGTGGAGCCGGGTCTTTTCGTCTGCCCAGAGTTTTTCACAGGCTCTGAGACGCTGTGCGCGCTGTGAGTCGTGCCACTGCTGGCGCTGCCTGCACTGGGACTCTTGCATGGCACGCTTGTCGGCGTCGTCGAGGGTGAGCGGGCCGGAGGGAGCGAAGCAGACGTCAAAGTCCTCGTCGCGGACCTGGTCGATGCGGGGGTCGGCGTCGTCGGTGACGTGGATGCCCATGAGCTGGAGGAGGAGGACCTTTGCGAGGCGGATGTTGTCGTGTGCGTACGCGACCTGGACCTGGTCCTCGAGGGAGAGCGGGGCGTCGGGGACGGGGGGCGATGACGTCGTGGCGGCGTGGGGCGCGGGGGTGTGCGGGAGGGGCGGGCGGGGCTGCCTGCGCTCTTCGGAGGCCTGTCGGGCGAGGGCAACGGGGGAGACGAGGCGGGATCTGCCACGGCAGTGCATGGGAAGGGCAGCGGAGGGGGAGGGGGAGGGAGGGGGAGGATGGGGAATAAATACGACGGGTCTGCCTCGAGGCACCTTCCTGTTTTGGGAGGTGTGTTTTGATGCCGGTCGTGTGCCCGACACCGCCACCGGGCCCCCCCATCTGGCGTGCTCTCGCCCTCCGTCCGCCTCGTGTTGGCCTCCACGGCTTATCCATCTGTTTATCGATCCTGTCCTCGAACCCATCCCTGCCTCGCGAGCCCCCCGGTACCCTTCTATCACCGCGTCTCTCGTCCACAGTTGCCCCCTTGAGCAGACAGCGCCACGCTGATAAGCCCTTTGTCCACTCCCACGCACGCCACTGCGGCGGACGAGGTGCCGGCACCGACGTCTGCAGACAAGGGCGGCCACTCTTCCCCCGCAGGCCCTCCGTCGCGACCAGAGCGTCTCGCCGACACGCGCTTCCCTCCGCGGTGCTTGCATGGTTGTGTCCGTAGTTGTGTAGTAGCACAGATGCACGTGCGCGCGCTGTGGGAAAGCGGAGCGTGGCGACACGACTCGGCCACTCGCCCGCCTGCAGCAGCCCATGTCTCTTCGCGCGCTCTTGTATGCCTACGTCCTCGGCGGTGTGACCCTCGTCCCCCTCCTCCTCCTCTCCTTTGTCTGCTACACCATCTACACCTCCGTCCCCGCACCCGTCCCGCCCACCCGCCCCGTAGACCATGCCCTCCGTCCCTCCCCATCCACAAACGAGCCCCCGCCCGACCTGAACGACCTGCCCCGCACCCGCAAAGCCTGGCTCACCGTCCGACGTACCTTCCAGGACTCCTCCGACAGCTCCTATGTCACCCTCGTCAAGTCCTACCTCGACGCCCGCTCCAAGGACCCAAAGCGTTCCCGTCCAAAGGACATGTGGTACGTCGTCCTCAAGGGCAAGGTACTCTACCTGTACGAGGACGAGGCCATGACCGAGTGCGAGGCCGCAGTGGAGCTCGGCGGCCACGACGTCGTCGTCTATCCAGAGGGCTTGTTGGACGGAGAGCTCTTCACCCGACGCAACGCCATCTGCCTCAAACCTCGGTCCAGCGGCGCAGACAACGCTCGTCGCACCCCGTCTGGCGACACCCAGCAGGCCGACGGGCCGGACATGACACACGGGGAGCCTGCCCAGCACGAGGCTTCCGTCGCACCGTGGTTCATCTTTGTCCGCTCCTGCGTCGACATGGAGGACTGGTATCTCGCCCTCGTGCACGCGTCTGACCACCCGCCAGGAACGCCCTTCCTCGGTCCGCTCAAGCCCGTGTTCCTGCCCTCCGAGATGAGCTACTTGGTCACCACCCTGGACGAGCAACCGGACGTCATCCCGATGCGGTGGTTCAACGCCTTGTTGGGTCGTATATTCTACAGCTTCTACAGGACCCAGATGCTCGAGTCGTACATCATCGGTCGCCTCATGAAAAAGTTGTCCAAGGTCAAGCGTCCCGCTTTCCTCACCGACGTCGCCGTCACCCAGTTCTCGGTCGGAAACAAGGCCCCGACGTTTAGCAAACCCATGCTCAAGGAGCTCACGAAGGAAGGCGACGCCTCGTTGGAGGTCGGCCTTTTGTACAAGGGCGAGATCCGTGCCACCGTCGAGGCCACTGCCGTCATCAACCTTGGCGCACGCTTCAAGTCGTACACCGTCAAACTCGTCCTCGCCGTGGTCGTCCGTGAGCTCGAGGGCAACCTGCTCGTCAAGGTCAGACGTCCCCCTAGTACCCGCATATGGTATGCCTTCACGAAGCCGCCGCGCATGGTCATCAACGTCGAGCCCATTGTGAGCGACCGGCAGATCACCTGGAGTATGATCTTGAACACCATCGAGACAAAGATCGAGGAGATCGTGAGTGGCCATTCGACTTGTGCTCGCTTGGACTCTGAACGCCAAAACAGATCACCGACTCTGTCGTGCTGCCCAACATGGATGACATCAGCTTCTTTGACAGCGTCGATTATGAACACCGTGGGGGGATATGGGCTGATGCCGCGCGTCTGGACAAACCGATGGCAGCACCCGTCCCGGAGGGGACCACCAAACCCCAGGAAGAGACAGGTCCATCCATCCTCGTGCGCGCTCACTCTGAAGTGGAACCAGCGACAGAAGCTCTGTCGCTGGATAGCGTGCCTGTTGTCCGCGCGGCAACCACGTCTTTGGAGAAAACTTCTACGACAGCCAGGCGACGCTCTTGGTTCTATTCTAGCGCAGGTATCGAACTCGATGGCGAACACGCAAAGGAAGCAGAGGAAGAAAAACACGAGAGGGAGGAACGACATGCAGAACGGGACGACAGGCTCGCTCTTCCACCCGACGTTTCCGCGACGCAACATTTGGACGCGTCTGACGACGACCGAGATGGCGACATGCATCTCTCGCCGCGATCTTCGTCCGCACATTCGTATACACGATCCAGATCGTTTCGCGCTCACTCTGTTTCATCTTCTGCAGGCGGAGACGAATCTTCCAACTACCTGTCCGACACGAGCGCGACGTCGAACAAGAACTCGCGCCATTCGCTGGGGCTGTCGACGACGAGCTCGTTCTTGTCCACGCTCAAGTCGAAAGCGGGGGACAAGCAAGCCCTGAGCAATACAGCCAAGGAGGCCATGCGGAAATGGGGCGTCAACTGGGGATTGAAGAGGGAGAATGGTGGAAACCTGTTCTCCGATGACCTTCCGGACGTGGGCCCGTCTGATCGTCGTGCGCGGACGGAGAGTACACATGGTCGTCCCAGTTATGCGGACATGCGTGCAGCGGTCATGGAACGAAGAGAGCGTGAAGAGTTGGAGAGGGCAAATGGAAGCACGTCCCCCATCCCGATTCCTGAGAGAGGCGGTGGAGAAAAGGAGAGGTCTGTGAGCGGGTCTGGTGGCCGCATGACTTGGCAATCGAGCGGGTCTACTTCACCAGGCCTATCACGCTCGTTCGGTGACGTGAGCGGTGATCCTTTCAAAGACCGTGGTTTCACAGAAGTCGCGGAGGAGGATCCGGTACCGTCGCTGATTCACACCCAGCCTTCGCAAGCGCGCATGATGACGATCCCGGGGATCCATGCGAGCCACAGGGGGGAAGTGATGTCGATGGGGAACGTTGCATCCGCATCGCTCGCTGCGGAAACCAAGCCAAAGGGGCCGACGATCCAGAGCATGTATCGCCTGTGGAAGAGTCCGGTTCTGACCGGACAGCAAAGTCAAGAAGCGCCGTCGACCACCTCACCTCGACACGGGGATACGGGCGATGGGAATCATGACGTGACTCCACTGACTCTGACACCCGAAGTCGTTGCCCCACCTGTGCGCGTTCCACCCCCACTGCCCCCTCGGACGATCTCATCCGTCGCGGTGAGGCACGCGACGGAGAGGCCAGACGAGCTGCCGGTCTCGCCGTCCGTCTCCGCGGCGTCAGAGGCGTTGAAGTCGATCGCGTCCAGGGATGAAACGCGAAGACTGTCGGTGGAGGACCATGATCCGGCTCACGGCGAGCTGGGTGCACCTGTGGGGCTACCGACGACGAGAGCGGACGGGAGGCCACCGTTGCCGCCCCGGAGGAGTGTCCCGGGTGGACTGTCGTGACATTCTGTAGTCGTATTTATTGTTGGCAACATGACAGGGTCGGGCTTGGCAGTCGTCAGGGTCAGCAGGCGAGTCCCGGCAGGAGGCCAAGGTGCGCGGGCTGGCTGGACGGGGTGCTGCTGCTGCTGCTGCTGGACGGGTCTCTGGCAGAGGGTCTGGACGAGGACGGGGCCGGGGTCGCTGTCGGCTGCCATGCCGCGCTAGGGTGGGGGACCTGTCCGTCGGTGTGACGCGTCGGCGTATTCAAATTGTCGTTCTTATAAGCGGGTCCGTCTGAATTTTCTGTCGAGGCACCCTCGCCTTTTGCTTCTGCTCCATGGCTGCCACTCTCCCCCGTCCCTCCTCCCCCCCGCCCCCCGCAGCGTCAAAGCCGGGCCATGCGCTCCAGATCTCGCCAAACCTCGAGGCGCTGCTCGAGCACGACGACCTCACGCGTCGCAACAGCAACTCGTCCACGCACGCACCTGGGTTCCCCATCAGTCTCCCCCCGCCACCCCCACGAAAGGCGCACGGTACTCGCAAGACCGGCCAGCGCGACCAGGAGCTGCCGTTCCCCACGACGCGAAGCAGGGAGGGGCAGGGGAGGCGGGCCCTCGGCTCTGATTTCTGGCCTGATGCGCTGCCTGCGGCGCCTCCGCCGGATGGAGGTGCTGCAGGTCCGTCCCCACTCGCCTCTTCCTCTCGACCCGCGACGCCGAATCCTTACCTCAACCCGACCCCCGTCCTGGCTCCCATTCTGACACAGCCACTCAATGATCCCGGTATGCCTCGTTTTGCATCCTGCGTGATCCTCCTCACGCTTCCCTTGCCAGACCCGGCTCAGACTCCGAAACAGTCCGGCAAGGCCTTCCCAATCGAGTCCCATTCCGACCCGTCGCGATCCCCTACCGAGCCGCGAGGTCGTCCAAGCCCCTCCGCCGCGTTCAACAAGGTGCTCTGGCTGGGCCGCGATTCCCTCAGCCTCCTCTCCGGCTCTGCCACCAGTCTGAGACGCCATGAGTCTGATCGCCGAAACGACCGTACCGGATACGGTGACATGGATGCTGTGCAAGGTAACCCTTTCGTTTACTGCCAGTGTTCAGTTGGCTGAATGCGGCCGCCGTAGTCCGACGCATGCGACAAGTGTCCGTCCCACCCGTTCAGCATACGTCTCAACCAGCATTCGGCCTGGGTGACACCGATACGGCCACCGTGCGTCGTTCCCTTCTCATCTTGGAATGCCGGGTCAATCTCACACCATTGTGACAGTTGTCGGCAAGGTCCGCCGCTTCGTATGCACACGCTCTACAGCAAAGATCAAACGCCGACCTATCTGGAACCGCTTCCGCACGCCCGTCTTCAATTGACTTCGGCTCAACTGACCGTCCAGCTCCCACTCGGCCTCCGCCTGCTGCACATCTACCCCCTCGCCTCTCTTTGCCATCGCCCTCGATGTCTTACGACTCTTCACGACCCAAGTCCGTTGACGGCGTCACCGACCACGACTATCTGTCCTTTATTGATTTCTGTCCCTCATCTCCATCCGATGACCCCAATATGTGTAATTTCCAGGATAAATCGCGCGATACTCGTCCATCTCGTCAACCTCGATCAATCAGCATTCCCTCTCCCAGCCTCTACTCACCATCATGTCACAACCGCTCAGCGACCTCTCTTGCAAGCATGAGATTTGCTCCCCCCAGCCCGACATCGCTCGCTGTCCAACCAACGTCCCCGGCGTACTCCCCCTTGGATTCTACGTCTTCTGTCGCACTCTCCGCAATGGAGTTTGCCCCACCCAGCCCTTCTGTCGATTATATCCCTTCCACCGCCCTGCAACCTCTCTCTGGCCCGCCTTCTCCCTATTCTCCCCTCGAGTTTGCACCCACACCTGGCTTTCCACTGGACGCGCCGTCACCTGTCACAACATCAGAGTCGGTTCCTGAACGTGCCACCAAGTTCAAACCAAAGCGTTCTATATCTTTATCGCCGCGTCCTGCTCATCACCTATTATCGCCCCTCCCTCCTACGACGAACCGGCTGGATGCAAACGCGCGAGCAGACCGTATCCGACGGAACCGCAAGCTCGCTCGCGTGTTTGGCAGGACGCCAGGTACAGACGAGTCGGTGCTCGAGTCGAGTGAAACCCGCGTGTCAAGAAAGTCTCATTCGCCTTCCTTGACAGCACTGCTCACGAAACAAAAAAATCATCGACACGCTGCGTCTGTCGCAGTTCCCGTCAAATCGCACGACATAAATGCAGAACCTTTTACGCCATGGCATTCAGACGACCTTTGGTCCGCGGATGGTCGCAGGCACTCGATTCCCCTCACTGCGGGTTCCTGTACGTTGTATGTTGACAACGAACAAGACGAGGAGTCAGTCACGGTCCCTCGTCGTGGGCATAACGTCATGGATTCGCCGAAATCCGCATCCACGAGGTCGTTTATCGACCTATCAGATGAGGATGCCCCCGATGACGACGATGCATCCGACCTCAGCTTCTTGGCGCCACATCAGCAAAGGTACCAGTCTTTACATCATAGTAGCTCAACACCTTCTCTCGTCGAGTCGCTTGATTTCGAGGCACAAGCGGAGGCCGACCGGCGGCGAAAGCGGGAAAAGCTGGCGAGGCTTCATCGCTTCCTCGGCTCCCGCGTTCCCCCGGAGGCCGTCACTGGAAACGTATTCGGTCCTCCTTTGCCCCCTCCTGCGATCCCTGAAGAATCCGACCGCGAGCGTCGGCTCCGCAGGCACAAAAATGCACCTTCGGATGCCTTTGACCGCGGCAAGGGAGAGCTGGACGAAAGGGAGAAGGCCCTTAACGTCCGCCGAGCACTGAAAATGGAAAGGGTGCGCGCACATGGCCATCTCTGCATGTTTCACACCTCTGACCCACTACATAGTTGTTCGGTGCTCCGCCACCCCAGACGCTCTTTCATACCCGCCCGAGTCGCCCGACAGTGCCAACTTCCCAACCGGCCTCCCCTACTAGTTTCAATCCATATGTCTTGACTGTCGATATTCCTTCCAGTTCGCGTAACCCAAATCAATCTGCCTACGTGGGGAAGACGCCCCGCCACCGGGGCCCGTCGGATTCTTCGAGGTGTTTGCTTCCTCACCTAGATGATACGCCCCAACCCAGTCCCTCCTTTGCGCCCACCTTTACAAATTCGTTTGCGGGATCAATGTCAGGGTATCAACATGTTCTGGCTCAATCGCCGGTCTATCTCAACTATCAGCACTCTTTGAATTCCCTGATCGACATTATCGACCGGGTACGCGCTCGGCCTGTGCCTATGTACGTGCACTGACTGACAGTCATTCAAGGATGATCGCCGGTCTCTTGTCGAACTACATCGTTTCCTTCATGGAGACGTCGAGTCTCCCTTGGAGGAGGATGCGTCACTGAACTCGCGACGTGTTTCCACCTCGTCCTCCTTCCGCACAGAACGACGACACTCGCTCCCGTCCAAAGCGTCCATGTCGTCGCTCTCGTCCGAGTTGTACGAGCCCCCTGAGGTGGCACGATTCCAAATTCGGCGACGAAGGGCGGCCAAACTGACCAACTTTTTTGGTGTCGACTACCATGAGTTGATTCACGACATCTTGGAGAGTATCGAGAAGGGCGTCGAGGAGGAACGCAGGCAGGGCACGCTGCAGCCTCAAGAGGCCGAGGTGAGCGCATCTGCCTTGGCAGGGCATTGCATTCGCGGGCGCTCATCCCTCCGTGCCCTAGGTGTTGATACACCGAGTTAGGAGCCTTCGGGTGTCGGGAGATGCGTTCCCTTGATCATGTGTGATTTCTTGGTTTTATGACCCTCTTTCGCTGTCCATCTCTAGCCGTGTTGGCATTCAACCACTCGATAGTATATGCATATGTTCTCGTTAATGGATTGTCTTTTCACCAGTACCACGGAAACAATCAAAGCAAATAGTAGTGCCAAATACTAGGGGTATGATCTATCACAAGATGACTAGCTCTCCGCGACACGAGGGACACCAAAAGATGTGCGACTCGTCCATGAATTGGGCTCGATGCGAATGGGAATCAACGTCCAAGGATGAATCTGGCACGGGCGATAGACCTCTCGGGGGTGGGGTATGCCTGTGCGTAGCGGTCTCGCTCTCGATCCTGGCCTTCAGCATGCTCAGGCTCACTTGGCGCTTGTGACGCGTTTCTGGCGAGAGACCGACGTCAAAGACAGATCGCGTGGGCGGCACAAGACTGCTCGACTTGGCGGTCAGCGATCCACGTCTCAAATCGTTGCTCGCCCGACTGGAAGATCGTGCGCCGGGCGAAAACGGTCTCGACGTAGCCCTCGAGACGGAACGCGTGGCGAGCTGGTCCTCCAAGACCTGAATCTGTCGTTGGAGCCGATGTGCCTTGTCCTGCGCTTCAAATGTAGCGGTCTCCAGAGCGCGTATCTGAGACTGAGCGGACGAAAGCTCGATGGCGTGCTGCTGCTTGAGTGCGCTGAGCATCTCGCCGTCCAGCGACCGAAAGCCGTCCTCGTCTGTGATCGGCGTTCTCTGCACGCTCTCCAGCTCTTCCTCCTTGGCCACTAGCTCGCTCTGCAGGGCCTCGATCTCCGTCCGATAGTGGTCGATGAGCTGACCCTGTTCTGCTTCGTTCCTACGCGACGACACCAACGCAGATTCCAGTTGGGAGATCTCCTCTTCTCGGCGCCGTGCTTCCGCGTTCATCCGACCGCCGAGATCGACTTGTTGCATCTCCGTTTGTCGCATCCGCGTACGCTCGGTTTCCAACACCTTGACGGCCGCCTGTGCAGACTGAAGCTCGGCTTCCAACAGGGAATAGCCACGCTGTAGATCTGCGACGCTTTGCTGCAGCGAGCGATTGTCTTTCTCCCGGAGTGCGTCCGACTCTTTCCGCAGCTTCGCTGCCTCTGCCTCCCGTTCCGTCCCCTCGTTGAGGGCCACCTCGAGCTTGGAGATGAGCGTATCGCGAGATCTCTTTTCGTGTTCCAGCCCTTCTACCTGCTCCATCAGCTCAAGCTTGACAGAAGTCAACTCGACGATCTTGGGTCTCATCTCCTCCAGAGATTGCATGAGCCTCGTTCCTTCGGCCTGCAAGTCCTTTTGCGTCTTCTCGGACTCCTCTGCGCGACGAAGCGCAGCACGCAGCTCGCTATGGGCGCTCTGGAGCGCCCTGTCGCTCGACGTCACCTCGGACGCTAGTTCCCCAAGTTTCTGTTGCAGTTGTTTGATCGCACTCTGGTTAAAGTCCACCTGCGATTGCAAGGAAGCACGCTCTTCTAGTAGAGCATCATGACGGTCGTTGGCGGACTGCAGGTGACCTCGCAGTGTGGCATGGTCAGCCTCGAGGCTAACATGTCGGGCCTTCCAATCTCCCTCGCTTTCGGTTTTCGAGCGAAGCTGTGATTCCAGGCTGTCCCTCTCGTTTTTGATGGTTGTGTGCGACTTTGGAGCAGCGTCGGTAGGGCGCGAGAAGTAGCCATGTTGAAAACGCACCTGCTGTATCTTGTTGAGCTGGAATTCGAGTTCATCTGCGCGGTCTTGGACGTTCTTCAGAGAAATCTCCAGCTTGTCTGCTCGGTCATCGCTCTCGATTTGCTCCTCCAGCTCACGGACCCGTTGCTGATGTTGACTAGAAGCAGCCTGTATTTCTTCCAACTCGGCTTTCCTGAGTTGGATCTCGCGTTCCTGGGTGCATGCATCAAAGACCATCCCAACCCGAAAAGTCGAGCAGCGCACCCACCTGGTCTCGGACGCGTTCCAATAGTTCCTTCTCGCGAGAAAGAGTTTCATCGAGCTCGTTTCCCTGCTTCGCAGCAGTCGTCTCCAGTTCTTGAACCCTTTTGGTCAAGTGGATATTCCTCGTCTTCTCAACATGGAGCGACCTTTCTTTATCTTGGAGCTCTGAAGACGAGAACCTCGGTAACCGATCCATAGCAAAACAAAGACAACTGTACCTATCTCTACCTCTTCTAGCCGCTGGACCGACGCTGTCAGTGAAGCTTTTTCAGAGACCAGAAGAGAGATAGTCTGTTGGCGGTTCTGATCCTGTTCCTGCCATCTCTTAGAATTCACGATCGCATTCGCGCGCAGCTCTTCTATCTGACCCTGCGAAGAGGACAATTCCTCTTCGATTTTTACCGAGTGAGCCAGAGAGTCGTCGACTTCCTGTTGTGCCAATCTCAGGTCTGAGGTGAAGCGTTCTACGTCTGTCATTGCGTCACGACGATGTGAAAACGTACCGCGTTGCAGAGAATCGACTCTCTCGTCTGTCTCGCTCAATATCTGATCCAACTTGAGCCGACCGGCCTCCAGGTTGTTGATCTTGGCTCGAGCGGCGCCATACAGTTCCTCCAACCGCGACCTGTCTTGAGAGAGCTCGTCAAGACGGCGTGCGGCAGTGACACGCGATTCGTCCGCTTGTGCGAGCTCACGCTCGAGCGCCTTGGAACGAGCGCGCTCTTTTTCGAGGGCTGCGGCGTTCTCGCGCGCATCTGCGCTCGCGGTGCGTTAGCAAGAGCGAGCGAGGACGCAAGTGCGGTCACTCACCGGCCTGAAGTTCGTCGAGACGAGCCAGAGAAGACTGGAGAGTAGCGTTCTCGGTCTGCAGTGAGGTAATCGTCTGGTGCTGCTCCGCCAGTCGACTTCGAAGATCGTCGAGGGCCTGCTGGTGGACAAGAGGCGCTACCACGGAAGCCGGTGTGGCCACACGCTCTGGAAATGGTGGCGGGGACCTTGGCGAAGGTCCCGGGCTCTGAAATCGAGGTTGGGGTTGGGCGATGGCATTCACGGCCGGAGTCTCGGTCTGGGGCAGCGAGTCGACCCAGCTAGCATCAGAGTCGTTGGGACCGAACCTGCAGGGAGTACATGCTATTCAGAAACACTCGAATAGGCATGACGCCTGGAGCATACAAGTCGCTTATGTCCCGCTCGCGCTTCCTTTCCTCAGTCGATGCGGTGGGTTCCACTAGAACGGGTGTATAGGAGCGAGATGGCGGGGGGCTGGCTAATGAGATGCTGCGAGTGCCTGCGACTGTGCCAGGCGTCTTCTGCTGCTGTCGCTTCTTGAGCTATAGGCAGGGGTGAGCTCCGAGCGTGTGCTATCGTGCTCGACGCGCACCATAGCTTTTGCTCTCGCAGCCTTTGCAGCGCGAAGTTCCTCGTCGGTCTGGGACATGGATGCCACGCGTTTGTTGTTGAGTCGTCAGCGAGACAAGACCTTGCTCAAGTACCGGTGCAACGCGACGTGACGTGTTAGCTCTCCGCCTCGTGTTTCCGGTTTACTCCATGAGAGCGCTACGGTACAACATCCAGCTGCGCCAACCATCCTAGGCGGACAGGAAGGAAAAAAAAATCGGATTGGATCTCGACGGAATATGCACAATGTTGGTAGCAAGGTAGGAGAATCAGAGTGGAAAATGGACTGCTTCAGATGACCGGTAGGAAGACAATATATGTATACCAAAGCAGTGAAAAGGCGCGCACGGTGCCTACAGAGACTTGCAAATAGCCTGTAAGGATCGACTCGAGGCAAGCGTCGGGGAGACGCAAGCGGGTCAGAATATGGCAACGATATCACTGGACAGATAGTCAAGGACAAAACCGGTGACTAAATAGAACGGGAAGGGAGTGTCGTAGAAGAAAAAACAAGAAGCGTCACAGTCCATTTTTCATCATGCCCAGACCTGGAGATGGCAACTCAGTCGTGATCGCCCACGGGAATATTGTTCAGTCACTCACTCGGAGCGTGCTATCCCAACTGCCTGTACAAAGGGCCATGCCGTCAACCGACACGCCCAAACAACTGACTCGGTTTTCATGCCCGGTCAAAACTCCCACACGCTCGCCTCTGAGCGTATCCCAGACGTTGCAAGTCCAGTCATCATATCCTCCGAAAAGGATACGACCGGAGATGGAGAATGCGACTGATGTGATGCCACAGAGAATGTTGTCATGAGTGAAGCTGTTCAGTTCGCGATCTGCTCGGATGTCAAATAGCCGGCAGGAGGCGTCATCAGAACCAGTGGCGAAAGCATCACCGTTGGGGAAAAACCTGGTGGAGAGGGCTCAGAGACAAAGATGACTGTGATGGTATACATATGCGTACTGGACAGCATTAATGTCGGACTCGTGACCAGCAAACGTTTGTGTAGCGCGACCACTGCGCATGTCCCAAAGTTTTGCGGTTGCATCACAGGCACCGGAGACAAAGACGTTTTGGTTTGGACCAAGAGATAGACTGAAAAGGAATTAGCCGAGGAGAAGGACGGATTCAAGAAAAGTTACCTCATAACGTCGCCAGTATGATCACTGAATTCGACGACCCGCACACCCGCTTCAATATCCCAAAGCATGCACGTCATATCGCCAGAGCTAGTAACTATTTGTCGATCGTTGATAAACCTGCAACAACTAAGGTAGCCAGAGTGAGCACTCAGTTCGCGAGCGCCTCTGACGCCGTTGCTTTCCCGAGTGTTAAGATTGTATATGGAACAAATATTGTCGAGACCACCACAGGCAACAAAGTTCCCAGAGGGCGAGTATGCACAGGTCATGACCCAACTCGATCGAAGAGGGATGGCGTGAACCTTGTTGGTGGTATAAGCGTCCCAAACGATTAGCTTGCCGTCCTGCGAGGCTGAGACGAGATGCCGCCTGTCTGCGGCCCAGTGCATGGCATAGATCTTTGCAAGATGCCCCTTGAGGGCACGCCGAGGCCGCATCACGATGCGGGGAAGTGTGTCGACCTCGGCGGCCATCTCCCGCACTGAGTAAACAAGGTCATTGCACAGATCTGGGAAGAGAGGCACCGCGGGGAACACGTACGGCTAGTGTCAGCGGAAGCCTCTTTGCTCGCACGAATTTTCTCCTTCAAGGTCTCTGCCTCACGACGTGCCGCGGCGATGCGTTCCTGTATATCACCCTGGGGCTGGGCCATGGTTTACGAACCGAGTCTGATGTGAACGAGGTGGCAGGATGGGTGAGACGACGCTCGGGGCTGGAGGAAGGACGGCGGAGAGAAAATTTGCTCACCTGCGATGCTTGCGAAACAAGGATGAACTAGTGAAAGGGCGTGCGAAGAAGTGTTAAGCGGTGCGCAGGGGCGTGTGCGATGACGATGGAGGGGTGCTCGGCGATGGCGGTGTGCCCGCGTAGAAAGCGCCGACGGTGGCGACGGCGAGAGCGACGGCGGCGAGGACGAGGGCAACACTGAACGACGTATCCCGGCAAGCGTTTGACGCTCTGCGCCCGTCTGGTAGCCCACGTTGACGATACCGGTTTCTCCCGAAACTCCGCCAGTGGCGCACAGAATATAGAAAATAAATAAAATCGCGTTTCATTGTTGTGCGCGCATATTACTACAGCACCCGCTACACCGATACAGCACCCGGCGGTGTCGACTCGGCTGTGCGCTGGCCATGGTGCGGCCCAGCGAGATACGCGACCGGTGGCTGCGGCGGCACCGAAGCACCGTACTGAGCCATGGGATGCGCCGCCGGGCCGCCCAGCGCACCGAAGGACTCCTTGACCGACGACAGCCACACACTCCGACCCCGGCTGGCAGCAATTACGGCCATGACGAACAAAAGGCCAGTGTAGAGTACAACTTGACGGAACGCTCAGCAAATGCAAGGGAAGAATGGAATAGCTTACTAATGATAAAGTTCAGGAATGAAAAGGCTTCCACCGCCTGGGCTTCTTGGCACATTCCGTTGTAGACACCTAGTGCGGCGGCAGTCAAGAATGGCACACCAGGGTTGCATAGACATCGTACCGCTGTCAAAGTCGCAGCTATCCCCAAAAATGAGGCTGTAGCCGGAAACAGTTTCGCCTGCAGCAGCCACCCAGAGGATCCACAGGACAGCTAGAATGCCATGAGCAGCAATTTAGGCGGAACAGTGCGCTGATAGCCTACATAGCCAAGCCAGTTCGATGGCAATCATTGACGTGAAGGCGCCGCGACGAAGGAAGTCGACGGCGAGCCTGCGTTGATAGATCAGTCTACAGAAAGCGCAACCAAGCATAGCCACCGACATCACGGGTAAAGTCACCAGGGATATCACCGCTACCGCAAGAGCGAGAGAGCAGAAGGTGACCGTGACACGGAAGTACTCCTGCGTCTGTGATATCAAATGGGCAGAGATGGCCAGCACAATGAGAGAGAAGAGCGTCGTCACTCCTGCAGCATGCGTCAACAAAATTCTGCAGCGAGATCAACACTGCTCGCCTAGGACGCCTTGACGAATGAGCGGGACCACCTCCATTATCGAATGCACTTGCTGGGTAGAGCGAGGTTGGGGAAAGCAAGGGCATCCCTCTAGTTCCGTGGTCTTTATCCTCCCATGGCGGGGAGGAACACAACACCAAGGAGGACGGGCCCGACTGTGGGGTTGTCCGATTGAGCGATTCTCCCTGGCTGCCAACCCACCTGGCTCCTCCGTCCCTCTCTAACTAGCTCCGGCCGTCGCAAACGCTGCCTGTCGGATGTGCAGGGGCGCATTAGGGCGACAAGAGTTTCGCTTTTTGGCAAACAAAGTCCGAGCTAACCCTCCGAGGAAGCGCAAAATTCCCAGCGTATACAGGCTTGGGATGCCGTAAATTCCACAGGGGGGGACCTAGACCCATGTGGACAGGAACACTTTACGCGATTGTGCTCCTGAAGCGTACGGGGAGTCGTCGGCGACCACGGGATGACGCAGTAACGGTTCGAGCTTCCTCTTGGCCATGCTCACACAGACTGGGACTTGGCATGGGCATCAGCGAGCGGCGCACCCGAGCTCCAAGTACTTGGCGGTTTTGAGGCGCACACCCGATTTTCAAGATTGTGCACGTACCTTCAGCATCAGCGCGGACCTAATGACCACGGCTGGGCTCGTCGTGAGCCTACATCGTCGTGTGCCAGTGGTAACTCGGTAGAGAGGTCTCATTGCGTGTTCATTGCTACACAAACACTGACCCTACCCACGATGCTCCAGTCCACCCCTGCGTCGTCGCGGTCCGTTGCCGTCCGAGTGTTCCCATTGTTCCCGTCTGCCTGCTTTCAGGCACTGCAGCCAGGTCCAGCAAACGCGGATTTGCCGGCTCGTCAACGCCCGGCCTGGATCGGGTTCTGGATCTAACCGCACTAGTACACGCACACGGAGCCAGCCAAAGGCCTCTCCCCTCGCTTGTCAGACACCCATCATCCCAAGTGTTTCGCCGGCCGAGCTTTGCGCGACGCAGGGAACTGACAGCGGGCCCCCACAAGTTCCATTGGCGCATACAAGATGCGTCTGACCCTAAACACTCGCCAGCGAGCGCTGAGCATCTCAAACTTTCCGTGCCACAGGAAGGGGACTCATGACCAGTCAGAGATAACGGCCTCATTGTTGACTCATGCTACAATCTACACATTTGCAAGATCAAGATAGAAACACATTGTATGCTAGGCGATGCAAGGCTGCGCCGGGGAAAGTCGTCATCCATTGTCGACGAACTTGTAGGGTGATATTAGAGACCAGACCAATCATAGATGGAGCTGTGCGAGACATACCTTCACGTCAAGTTATTTTAATTGTAATGGGGTGTCAAGGCGCGGAAGGTAATCTCTGCAGCAACTTCCATTGCGGATCCCCTATCGCGGGCCACACCCCTCCCATATTCAACGCCGTTGACTATCAACAGCCATTCAAATCAGCATCCAGGGAACAAATACCGACTTGTAATGCTTACTATATGCAACTGCTAACCACCGTGTATCGTGCGATGGACCAGACTGTGTGTACGACCAGGATAGATGCCGTGTGTGGCCATATCGGCCCTGAAGGTAGTTGTTCAGGTACATCCGCCAGTCGCTTCGTTGGCCTAGAGCGCTATCAGCAATCATCACCCACAGAGAAAATCCAACAGGACTCACGTTCCATGATGGTGAGGATAGATCGTTCAGGGAGGTATAAAACAATGGATGTCTAGGATCTGTTGAGGAAAAGACAGTGCTTGTGGGCTTTTAAACAGGGGATCCACAGGAAGTCGGACACTGTCATCTTGAGTCAGGAGTCGATGAGAAACCCGACAGAATGTCCGAATAATTGCACCGGCAAGAGCTGGGGTTGAGTACCGTAGCTGTGTGCAAGACACGGACGTCTGCGGTAACCGTGTTTGGGGAGTGGAGGTCCCTGTGTTGCGATGACATTGCAGCTGTAGCGGGGTATATTGTGATTGCCATTGCCATCGGTGTTAACGTCCAACCGCAACTTCGAGTAAATGCAGGAAACGCCGTACTTTGCCTGCCGATCTGAGTCACCTGCCAAGCTGTGTGTGAGAATAATATCGCAGGGCGTTGGATACCTCCGGGGGAACGCGTCAAAACGGTGACGTCCATCGGCCAGGCAGAGGCCTCTGTTTCCTTGTTACGCGTGTGATAGGACCAGGCGATCGCGATTTCGACAACTCCTGCGACTCGAATGATTGCACAGCATTTGGCAGCTCTAGGGCATAGGTTGGTGGCGGCAGTGACAGTCAGTCTCCAAGACAGTCAGTCTCCAAGTATCAGTTAAAACAGTGGGACAGTGCCTGGCCAGTTTCTTCACGGTCAAATTATGCATCATCCAAGTGACACACGTCCGTTGCATGACTCGCACTGGTCCACATCGTCCGCTGAAAGGTCGCAGCTTTGCGCGCAGCGCTGCTGCGGACCCTTGACTGATGACATCCGCATTCATTAGCAAGATCGGAGAGAACACCAGCGCGCCGATATCGGGAGCGCAGTACTCGGCTCCTCGAAGTTTCGTTCTGAGCGTAGTCGCAGAGGCGGACCCTCTTGGGTCGCGTGCCAGTGGCTGCCATATATGGTGCGCCCCTTGAATATAATGCGCCAAGCACCTTGATCAAAACAGCACAACATGGATTCGAGATGGTACGGTAGGGAAGAGTGAGAATCTGATATACAGGAGATTACAACAGCGATGAAGCAGCTGTATGGATTTAAACCTCAGGCGATACTACGCCCAGAGCGATCAAAACATCCTTGGCAGCAGCCTCCTTCGCTGTGCCGCGAGCGGGTCCCTCTCCGCTACCCCACTCAACTCCATCGACTGTACATCAAGCTTTGGTCACGGAAAGGAGTGATCAAGAGGTTCTACACACGATATGCGATTGCCCGCCAGGTAGGCCGATTATGAGGACCATCACACCGGCATTCCCAATCCAACTTGCGGCGCGGGTTACCTCTGATGACCTCCTGTAAGTAATTGTTGAGGATTTGACGGTAATCTGGCAAGGCTTCTCGGTGAGGGGTGATCGGGAATGGACGGTACTCCAACTGACGGGTTGGTTCCATCGCAGTGTGAGGATACTGTTGGTTTTCAGAGCGGAGGAGCTCAGTTGAGGGAAACCGGTCTATTGAGCTATCGTATTCCTTATACTCACAGGGTCGGCTGTGCACCACCTCTTGCATGGGAAGATAGAAAATTCACAGGTTGGCAGGTTAGGGGAAAGTGGACCCTTGGCAGCCGGTTTCTGAGCGGACAATGCGATCATTTGCTCTCCAACCGGTTTTACTGTGATTGGTAATGCCTGCATCGAACACCGACGAACCTTCATTTCATCTCTGGGCGCAACACTGGAACGTACCAAGCTGTAAAGAAACGCCGGGGAGCTACAAAAATAATCTCGGGGAATTTAGAAGTTCGCTCTGTCTGCTGAATCACATCAACTGGGTGTTACCCGTGGAGTCGAAAGCAGCTCTCGCTTACGCTCAGGTTGTCGATGGCAAACGCCCAAGGCATTGTATGCCGTCTGCGCGCTGTGTAAATTGGCAGATAAGCACTAGGGCCGTAGTCGTCATCAAGATGCACACACAATCCGAAAAAGCGAAGCACTGCTGGCCTCGCCGACGTCCGCATACCTTTTCATGTACATGCATCGTCACGACCGAGCTACTTGCGGCAACCGACCTAGTTACGTAATCAAGAGGCCTCTAGTTGCTTGCACTCGGGTTGAGGCCGGGCTCGGAATGGCTGCGCCGCTGGTTAATCAAACGTTCTGGCTCTTCGAAATACTGCCATTTACGCTGCCACGCTTTTCAGACCTCGTTCTGGATGTCCAACGCGCATTCCACATGTTCGCGCAACCATTGATCACTTGACCAGGCTACACAGCGGGGGCAGTTCATGCCCGCCTGAATCACGAACGCATGCCTTTCAAACGACACCGCCTCGTCCCCAGCTGCACCAGATCCCAGCTCAGCTGTCTGGCCCTGCCAACCATAATGTCTCAGAGTCGACGTCTTGAAGGAGCTTGGGAACGTTTCTATAGGCATGTAGCTTGTCCATCCATTCTTTTCCGTCTTCACTGATCTGGGTGGATGTGTCAGAAAGAGAATTCCTTCCCAAACGGATACCTCTTGTTCAAGTCGCGGGCAATTGCGGGGGGCGCCGCCCGGCGTTTCCAAGTCCTTCACCAGCTCTGACGGTGCTTGGAGCGATCCAATACAGATACCCGACATGAAGTCCTCGTGGTCACTCTCTTTCTCTCGCTTCTTCACACCAAGCAGTTCGATCGATATTGCGTGTAGAGAGCGCGCCTTATTTCATGCAGTTTGGTCGTTTCGTGCACTATTCCCCAAATTTACTGGCAACGCCGCGATCACGGAGAGCGCGTACAGAACCGTCCAGTTCCGTTCGGCATCGCCTCTGAGCAGTCCCGCCGTCGTTAATACTTGTCCTGACGTCTCCGGTATAAGAGTCGCTGGTAGGCCATGGGGACTTGCTAGGTCAACACAGAATGTCTCCTGGTACATGCTTTCTTCGACTTTTATGTGTGTCTGCTGGTGCTGATCGTCTTAGACCAAGATCCCATCGTGGCACTGAACAATTGTAAGTCATCCAGGCTCCCGCCGAGTGGCATGGCCTAACGGAGAGCAGACCTCCAGGCCATTGGTCGGGCTGCGGCTCTCAGTTGGAAAGATTCGTCCAGCGGGATAACGCACAGTCCGGAATGGAAAGCAGTATGCAAAAGTGCATATACTTTTTTCTGATTCGATGCCTGTCCTGATACTTTTGCGCAGTATCCGGGAAGGAGTATGGCGTGGGCACTGGGACCCATAAACACCTTGCACGTGGTGTAGCGGCCGCACTTGCTTTAGAGGCGCTCAAACTCGAAGCAGAAAGCGGGGGTGAGGGCGGTGGCGATGGTGATGGCGAGAACAGGGGCGAGGGTGAGGACAAGGGCGAGGACGAGGGCGAGGGCAGGGGCGAAGGTGAGGGCAGGGGCGAGGGCGAGGGCGAGGGTGAGGGCGAGGGCGGTAGCAAGTTGGACTGATCCTCAGAATGACCCTCATAGAGCGACACGATCGAATTTTTCTATTTATTTTTCCTGTTCGTACCACTCTCTACCATGCTGCGTGTCGCTGTGCAGCTAGCTGTATGCGTCGGTCACATCCTGAAGATCTGATGTCTGTTTGCGCCCGGATTACTGGGTGAAAGGATGGCGGCCTGGCTCGCACCGGCCGCGCTAATAGCGTCATATGAACAGCGCCGCGTCCGAATCTGGGGCCGCTCGTGTGCAAGGTCCGACGTTATCGATTTTTCTACCGTGGCCGACTTCGACCTATGGCTGCTAAATTTGTTCAAGTGCTTTATGCAAACCCAAGATCATCCTTCTGGCCACTTGGCAAGTCGCCGACGATTGCTGTGTCCGCTTTTGATTCTCTTGATCACCATGACGGGCGCCGTTCCGAATCCAACGTTGTTCGGCGCGATTCATGCGGCGGATTACCGGTCGAATTAGGTCTGGCACCATCATGGTCACCGGTACTGTGGTTTCCGCCGTGTTCTTCCATGCGTCCTAGGGTCGCGGCGCTGGCAGTCGCTAGCTATTGCGTGCGCTTGCCTCGCGCAATGCATCTGCTGTCTCACGATGGGATTTCCAACCGTCGGGGTCGCTCACAAGTTATCAGGCCCAATCCCGCAGCAACAGGAAGGTGTCGCTTCGACTGCACTTGTCCATTTAATTTCAAGTCTTATCTAGGTACAGTCGTCCGTGCCTGCCAGAATACCAGCCATCTCTGGACAAACGGCACCAAACGTCTCCGTCACCACTCTCCTCCGCAGTGATGATGTCGTCAATAACTAGGTGTCATGGTTCCGATGTCAGCTTGTGCTTCATCGCCCAGTACAACGGTGCCTTGCCCGAATAGCTTGTTAGTAAGTCCCGGGCGTTCGTTGGCAAGTCCCGGTTTTCAAACGAGGCGTTCAAGTAAGTTATCGGTCTACGATACGGATGTCGATGCCTTGTGCCGTTGCGCACATTCCCAAACATTTTCTGATTCAGAAACGGTTCCGTGGCAACCCTTCATCAGCGGATGCTCCAGCACAGGGTGGTGCGACCACCTCTGCATTCTTCGATATATATAAAATCTGACTTAAATACGGACGCGGACGGTCTGTGAACGGCGCCCAAGCCCATACACCAGCGTTGGCACACGTCTACTTTTCGATTTGACACTTCCACTTCACAACATGGCGAATGGCAGTGGGTCAAATTTTGTGTCTGTCGACTGGCATATAGACTCACCATTCTGCAGGATACATCACAGCTCTTAATAATCGCGAGCCAATTTCTTTTAATTATGGCGTATATGAGCATCACTCATGATGGCATAGACTTCCAAAACCTCAAGGAGGATCATCTGCTGATCTGGAACAAGACCAGTGAAGGCCCTGCAGATGCGTTGCAGTGGACTGTAGTGTGTAGAGGTATGCGCCTAGTGGAGATTGAATGGTGAATCGTGTTCATGTGTCGCGCTTCAGTCAGGGGTGAGGTCCTCGGAAGTGGAACTGCTCGTCAGCTCCAAAGGGCCAAGGATCAGGCGGCGCAATCCGCCTGTCAGCGATTAGGAATCCCCGTCTCAGGCTAGCTTGTTTTCTACGTACACGTTGATATGTCCAATATTTAAATCCCGTGTGGACATCGCGGGGTTACTATATAAGGAAGGACCGCGACGAACTCAGGCTACGACTGCGTTACGCTTGGACCACTTGCGCACTGGCAGTACCTCCGTTAACTTGGCCGAAAACAGAGGGCCTCCTATCGGGTGCGACATGTCTCGACGGCTTACACCGTATCTCTTCGCTGGTCTACTGGGTGCGGGCTTGACTGAAAACAACATTTCTCTCGGCTTACGTTCGGCCCGCCGTCGTCTTAGGTGTCGTCTCGGGCGTGTACATTTTCAAACCGCTCTTTCCAGAGACCGTTGCCGCACAGTGCGCACTTGCATTAAGATCTAGCGCAAGCACCAATATTCATCCTCTTCCTTCCCAGAGAACCCCGAGGCGCAACGGAGGCAGTCAAGTCCCCGAACAGGCCGCAAACCGACACCGTTCCTCAGGGAGGCAAATAGAACCAGCGTGCGGTTGTATCTACGAGTGCCCGGTGGCGCAATGCGATGCTAGCATTCAGCTGTCCGAGTCATCGCAAACGTGCACCCATCGCTGAGCCATTCCATATCTCGTATTCGTCATGTGGTCCAGTTCAAGCGTCGCCCGTGCACCAGAATGGTTTGTTTACGGATTCGCACTCAATCCTAACGAACGTGGCAATCATCCCCAGGATCTTTACCGTCGATCAACGTCCATTCCCGTTCCGTTAGTGCTGCCAGCTGTGGCGTCACGGCATTCCCATACCTGTCGCATATTTCAGCGGGATCCAACCGCCCAGCTGAGATCCTTACCTGCAAAACAGTCTCGCCCAGAAAAATCATCTCCTTTCGAGTCTCCTCAACGATGAGGTCCTGAATTTGTAACCACTTTTCGCCCTCTCCTCCGCCTCCAACCCGGAGATGAACCTTCCACACAGTATTTTCTTTGTCACGCGTAGTTCCCGCTACGGACTCGTGAGTGACATTGGCGATCAAGTCATAGACCGTAGGCGGATGCGATGGTGGTGCATCGAGGTCTACCAACGGACCATGTCCACAAAGATCCATACGGAGATGGAGGGTGATTAGCAGCGCTATTACATGAAGGATCGGCAGAGCATACATTCGCGGAAATCGACGCCCCTGAGCGGGAAGGTGACGATGGTCGGATTTTTCTCCTCCACGAAAACATTCTTTGTGAACCGTTTGTAGTGGAGAAGAATGTATCGTGGGAGGCGCTGACACTTATATCGCCGCAACTGACCCCCTGATTCCTTGGGTAGTATGACCATAAGTGACAGCAGAAACGTGCCCAACATGAGGTGTTTACCTGTGTGGTGGTGCCATCATATTTGGCCAGCACGGAGTGTACACTGACCTGTGGGATAATGTTTTTCTCAACCGCATCCTGGAACAGGGGTGGCGGCGGAAGATCGACTGCTAGGAAGAGGAACGGTAAAACCGTCGACTTGATGTCTGACCCGCGGAAACCATAGATCGGTATGAGAATGACAGATGATCTTGGCATCCTAACCTCTATCAATGTCGAATTTCGGCTTTTCGCTGCCGGCTTCATCAGGGCGTACGATGACTTGCTGTGTCTCTACGCGAAGCTCACCCTGAAAAGTCGAGAAAATTACACCTGTATTGATCATGTATTACAGACACTCGGCAGCCACGACCAAAACTCACTGGAGCTCCTCTTCTTCGTACCGCCTAGACCGATATGGAGTTGATTAAGGAACCAGCCAACGAATTCGACTGGATCTCCTTGTTTCTCTAATGAGAATTTCCCAGAGCTGGCACGATTGACTTCCTGCAGGAACTCATGTGGGCTAACCTGGCTCTTGAAAAGCCGTGGATTCCATATTTTCTTAGCAAGCGCTGCGAATCTCTTGACAAGCTCTGGTTCTTTTCCTTTAAAGTCGGATAGGAGCAAGTAGTCTCGAAGTGGTGGAACGTGAAGGAGCGAATGTATGACGACATTCATATGATCATTACGCTTGATATTGTTTAATCCAACGTAACCTTGCAAATAGGGTTTGTGCGTCAGGTCATAGGACGGTTTGGGGAGACGGGAAGCAGAGGAGAGTGTCGCTATTGACGCTTTCGTGAACTTGGGATTCAATACGAAAGCAATGTCTTCAAGCGATGGGTCTGATACTAGATAGCCATCTGGTAGCACGTAGACCTGAGGGCCCGTCGAGGTGAGTCGCCGCGACACGTGTGAGGGACTAGATTGACCTTTGTTGTCTCGAGATTGATGAACACATGGTGGTCATCGTGAATGGAATGAGCGTAGGCGTATGAGCTGCGGCCACGGCCTTGGAAATACTTTCCGCATACAAGACAACCGTATATGTTAATATTAGAGGTCGAGACTGAGCATACTTTCTCAAAATCAAAGTCCAGCAAAGCCCTGTTAATCTGCGAGGCATGATGAGTGTGTCAGGAGCTGTGGGGACGTGCTGGCATACGGTGTCAAGGTATAAGTCCGATGCCTTATGCTCATATGTGGGGGCTGTGGCATCTAAAGAATACGGATCACTTTCAACATCCGACGAAGGGGTGGGTGGTGTATTTCCGTCAGGCTTGCTGCTAGGTCGCGCGTGGCCTTGTTCCTCGGTACCAGACGTAACCGGGCTGTCTTCTAACCTAACACGTTTGCTTGGTGGTCCGCCGTCATCGTAGGAGAGCTGCTTCGGGGGCAGCTGGAGGTCTGAACTAGACATTGGCGAGAACGCGAAGGAGGTCAGACCAGGTCTGTCGGATGGTCAGCTAAATGATTACATAAGCTGCTGGTCGAAGCAAGCAAGCAACATGTAAAGCCAGGCTTGACCGACGCTCATGCTCTCTGGCACTCGCGTATCGTTGCGCGTTTTATCCTGCCCGGCGCGTCCAAGAGTTTTCGCATTCTCGTCAACGACAAGCGTGCATGTTTCTCCTCAACCAAAGCCATCGTTACCACTGGACCCCAGCCTAAAGTCGTTGCTCCACGATGTGGATATATCTTTAATGTCCAAGGACAGAAAAGCAGAAGCGCCAACTTCAATTTCTGTGCGAGAGCTAGAAGCATTTGGTAACGATGTAGGTGATATAGAGTACTATGACGTGGACCAGGAAGACTACGCGGTCGAGGAACCTGCGCGGCGTAGAGAAGACCGAAAGTCACCCGCAGCACGCTTTGGCAGCTACAGGATCGGTACTGTAGTTCTGCCTCCGGAACTTCAGCACACGGTGACTGCGCTCATTGAGGGTATGTTCGTTGTTACTCTCATATTTGAATACTGTAATCGTGTATAGGCACAAACAAGACACTTCTCCACAGTGATGCGAAACGTTTATTTGCAGAACAGCGCGATGACTCAGGCGAAAACTGGTCCACGGCTTACAGTGTAGAATATAAAACCCGCCGACAGCGTTACCAACATTCTGCTCGGGATGGGACCGCATTCGCCTCTGTCATTCTCCCTGCGCATTATGCTGCCATATATGCGGTGTTGTGCCATGTGAAGCACAGATTAGGAGCGTCGTGGAATGTGGACAAGGTGATTGACTGGGGTTCTGCCACGGGGAGCGGACTCTGGTATGGTCTGTCATGGGTCGAAGTCGGGCTATTGATTCCTATCTTGTAGGGCAGCGTTGAGCGTCTTTCAAAAAACATCCGCCCCCTCAGGAGAGGGAGCATTAGTCAACTCTAGCATTGTCAACTACGTCGGTTTGGATCAACGGGAAGGACTCACGTCAATAGCCAAGCAACTGCTGCGAAGTAAGTTGGTTTATACTTCATTACTTAATTTAAGCTCACCGAGTACATTGTGCAGAGACCGAGCTTGGCTTGTTGTGCGCTACATGGAAAAAATCCCTGCCCGAAGAATACCGTGTAGATCCCGCAGAGGGTCACTCTATCATTGCGCTATCGGCATTCATGCTGTCTGCACTTCCTTCCCCTCTCGCCAGGAGAAATATGGTAAAAGAAATGTGGGACAGTGGCGCACAAACGATCGTGGGTTTCGTGTTTTCCCCAATAACTAGAGCATTGATCGTAGTTAGGTCCTCATTGACCATAATTCATCGGCGGGTTTCCAAAATATCACGGAAGCCCGTCAACTTTTACTCAACTTGGGGCGCAAAGAGACTGAAAACCCGCAGACGATGGAGCCTTTTCGGGGATCACATGTGGTCGCACCGGTAGGTCAAAGACTTGCACATCCGGAGATGGGTCTTATTGATTTTCTACTTCCCCCCCTTGTTGTATTTTTGAAAAATGTGATCTAGTGCCCACACGATCACCCCTGTCCTCTTCAACATTCTGGTCCTTCGAGTCTTGTCTGTGGTTTTTCCCAGCGTCTACAGCGTCCCACGTTTGTGCGCCGCACGAAACATGCAAAGCAAGGGCATGAAAATATCGGCTACTCATATGTTGTCATTCGGCGAGGACCAAGGCCTGATGGCGCAGGCTTGAGTGCGCCAGGACGACCGGTGGGGAGAATAGGCGGGGTAGAGAGGGAGGCGATAGAACGAGCAAAGGCAGGGGCAGGTGTGCTGAGGGAATTACAACGTGCACGCGAACATACGCATGATCGTACCAGTATGGACCCGCAATCACCGACATTCTCGGCGTCTGCAGGGTCTGCACTTGCGCATGCTCGATCACCACCTTCCAGCGACGTCAATTCCGTCCCCACGGATCGAGTGAAGACCCAAGTTCATGTGCCTGTGGATGGTGCTGATGCCGGCGTTATGGAGGTGTCTGGACGGGTGGCGAGCGCAGATGCTACGCCCTCCATGTCACCTCGTGTTGATGTGCATTTACGGGACGAAGCCACGGTACGGGCGCAGGAACAGGTTTCCTCGTCACCAGCATCAATATCAACGCCATCAGCGCCTGTCCAGACGGCAGCTCCCACACCCAGATCTTCCGTGTGGGCAGAATGCTCAAGAGCCGAAACTAGACCCGATGATGCGCTCGAGGGACTCGAGGCGCCAAACCTCAGAGAGGTCCTAAGGAGCGAGGCGTACGGATGGCCTCGACTCGTGTTTCCACCGCTCAAGAAGAGCGGACATATCATTATTGATGCATGTACGCGTGAAGGTTCGTACTGCGCTTCTCTTCCTACCACTCTCGTTTATGCAGTCCACGATCCTATTTTGAGTCGAGAGGGGTCAACTGACGTCCCTTTTTCAAAGGAAAAATCATGCGGCTCACCATCCCAAAATCGCAAGGCAAACAAGCGTTCTACGATGCCCGTAAATCTTCGTGGGGCGACATGTTTCCTCATCCGTCCAAGAATAAACCTATTGAACGTTTTCAGCCTACAGATGAGACTACTTCGAAGCTGAACAGGACGGGATCGGATGTGGGCAAACGATCCAGGGAGGGAAACAAAAAAGACAAGACGCACGAAAGAAGCTACGCTGCGCTCGATGATACGCTTTGGAGGGAACAGAAGGCGAAATGGAAAGCTTCTAGGAAGGATTTGGCCTTGGAGAAGCGTGAAGCTCTGCGGAGCATAGATTCCGACTCGGACAGCGCTCATCATTACTGACTTGCCGACGTCCTGACTGTTATGCCAGACTACCCACTCTTTTACTGCATTCCAGAAGTTCACCACACAAATAGACTCGGCGGATAGATACCGCGCAGGGCGATGTTCACCCGTTCTGTCGGACTCAAACCTGCTTTCCAAAACGGTCGACAAACGGGCGGACAAAGTAGAACGGCACAGGTCAGATTCAAGGAACGCCCGTGCCAACACATTTCCTCATATCCGATCGCCGTTACTAAATCCAGCGCCCGTACCAAGTTGTATGGGCGTTGTGCCACTCCACGGTGCCTATACGAGCTGCCCCGGTGATCCATCAAAGGTCCTTTATTTGAATGCCGGGTGCTTGAGTCGAGCTGAGAAGTATCCGAGTGATCGCATTCACTGCAGAGGACAGCATCCGTCAGTCAAGGGTAGCATGCTCAGGCACGGAGGCGGCAATAACACATCATCAATCGAAGACGGAACAAGGGCGACCCAACAATAATTTAAAAAAGGACAAATCATGGAGACTGATTGCATCCGAGGGGCCACAAGCAGAACAGGAGTGGTTGCACAGACAAGGCACGCACCAGGCTTGACACTCTTGCTATTTTTTCCCTTTTGAGCCTTCACCTCAGCCTCCGCCACAGCATCTCTGAGGTTCCCAGTGGCGCGCTTCACGTTAAGGACGAATTGCTTGGCATTCTTGACTACGTCCTCGACGGGAAAGTGTAGCTAGCGTGAATTAGTCGAGGTGGCCAAAAAGACGGCAAGTACAGGGCATCACCCACCTTTCCGATAGGCATCCTTATAGTCCCTGTCTTGTCACCCCTCCACTCAGTGATGCCTTGTAGCCTTTGAATATACCCTTCGATATCCTCCGTGACTGTTCCTCGTCTCTCGGAAGGCATGAGACCACGGGGGCCAAGGATACGACCCAGTTTACTGCTGATGCTACGGATAAGGGAGGGGGTACAAAGGATGGTCGTGCAGTTGTTATGTTTGCCTTCAGCGACCTGCAGCTCATTGTCAGCATCGGAATGAGAAGCTGCAAAAAACAAAACGGACAGCATCCACTAATTCCAATCCCCCGACAACATGGGCCCCTGCTTTCTTGGCTTCGTCTGCTTGCCGTCCATCCGCAAAAACAAGGATGCGATACTCCTTTCGGGGCTTGGCCTCTCGGGGAAGGTTGATACGCCCGGTGGGTATGGGTGCACCACGTGACATGGCGGTCCGGATGACTAGCTCGTACGTCGAGTTGGGTCGTGCAACCTCTACTGCCTGGCGTGTCGAGACAGGGCTCGAGTGAGCGACACAGAACATGCTACGACAGTAGACCTACACGAAGGACGGAGATCGCATCGGCGAGGGTCATCTTCTCATTCGCGTATGCATCTTTACCGCGCTTCGCCGCCTTTCTCTTAGCTACCAGAGCAAGCTGGTGCTTTGAGGGAGCCTTTTTCTTCTCGACGCGCTTCGCGAGCGCGAGAGGCGAGGAAGAAAAATGGCGACTGACCACGGCCTGGAACGCTTTCAGCCGCGCTGGGCGAACGAGCATGCGGAACTCACTGGGAGGGAGGACGACGGATGGACAAGTGCGGACAGACGCGCGGAGGACGTGCTGGGCGTGCATCGCCGACAGAGCAAGCCGAGACTGGTCGACATCGAGGAGGAGAACGGGACGCGTGGGAACCCGACGCGCTCTGAAAGTCGAGCGCGGCCTTGCTGGATTCAGCCCGACCATGTCGTTTCTCAACCACGCCCGCCGCCTCCCGCTGCGAGTCTCGGTGCGCCATGCGGCGACGAACGCGCAAGCCCCCGACCCGGCCAACACCCAGCGCGAAGTCATGCGTCGCATGCTCTATCCTCCCAACGTCCGCACCGGCCCCTCCCCCACCGGCACATGGCGTCCAGACGTGGCCTTTGCGCTTCAGCGCGCTATTCCCTCCGTGCAGGCCCACAAAACGATCGAAAGAGCCTGGAAACTTTACCAGCGCCATCTGCGCAAAAAGCGCGACGAGGAGCTGCAGCGAAAATTTGAGTGCATGCGACGGGCAATGCAGGAGCTCGAGGAAATTGATCCAGCATTGTTCAAGGAAGCGAACAGAAGAGAGGATCCGAGGGCGAGGAGTGCTGCCGAGGTGGAGATGCTCAAGACTTGCTCAAACGCCGAGAAGAGAGCCATCGAGTCGAGAGTACGAGGACTGTTCCCTCGGGAGCTCAAGGTCCCAACAGACACTCCCTCAAAGGAGGGTTGGCCACACGAATGGAAGCCATTTGATCGTCCGCTATAGGTCTGCTTCTGTCTGGCTTGCCAGTCACGCCGCTCACGTCCCGTGCCCATGTTATCCATAGCTCCCCTGAATACGGCTCATTCATCAATACGCGGTCAACATGAATGTTGTACAAGTCGTTGCTTAGAGTCCAATGTCCCTAAAATCAGCTATTCTTTCGTGCGGAATGCTCATAAAGGTATCCGAGATTCCCCTGCTTGCCGTCTTCGCAACCACAGCAGCATGAACGCCTTCCAGTGCCGCTGTCCATGAGCGCAACGCAGTGTACCGCTTTCTCTCAAGTGCCTGACTGCAGTGGGTGAGTACGCATATCACCGGACAAGCGAAAAACGTACGCTCGATCGAGCTCTAATCTCATGCCAACTTGGTCAATTCGCCCATCTACCTTCCCCTCCAGAATGAGCCCTATCAGGAGCTCCTCCACCTCTGCAACCTCAACGTTTAGTTGCTGTATATCTGCGTTAGCGCCCGGCCCAGCTTCTCGTGGTGTAGCGCACTTTGGCGAGGAACGACAGCTCCAGGCGTGTGTATGGCTTGATAAGATCGATCAGGTACGATGTCCGTAGGCTCTTCAGGAGTTCTCCGATATAGGACCTAATGAACGTGTCGTCCATTATCGTTGAGCGGTTGTCTGTTCCAAAATCTGTCAACGAGTGTTCGTCCTCAGACCTTGACCCACCTTTCAAAATCTTCTCAGCCAGATGTACTTCTCTCCTCTGATAAGCGTCTACTAGATCGGTCATAGCTTTAATTTGGGGATCTGACTTGTACGGCTTCGTTTCCTGCGAGTCAAATGGGTTCACCTCGCTCCCTGTCAGCATGTTGGCAAGCACCAGGTACTTCAGCACTTGAATACGCTGTGGGGATCCTGCCTCGTCATAATTGCGGAATGACTCGAAGAAGTCAGAAGACGCAAGAGACCACTGGCGTTCGCCCATCCACATTTTCCCACCGCATTCTTTGATGACCCCCATGATGCGTGGGTGCGGGATCGCGGAGCGGACATTATTTGAAGCATTGTAAATCTCCTGATAGCCAACAAGGGTTGTTCGAGGCTTTGGATGGACGAGCATACAGCATACCTTGAGTTTCTTCACGTTCCGCATTTCGTTGTGCATTTGAATTTCGAGCGCATAGATCTCCAGGAGTTGTGTACCCCGCTGCGACTGATCCTCACTGTCCATCGCAGCTCTCGTCGTAGCGTGCAGCTCACGGATAATCTGGGCGTGTTTGCGTCAGCCGAACGCGAAGCATCCGCAACAAACTTGGGCACCTTTTGGAGTCGACCATACTCTTTTCTGTCCAACCAAAGCTTGGCGAGTTTGAGATTTGTCTTCACCGACAGTCTCTACACATTGTCGGGATTAACGGCGCGCCCCATGGCCAGCAGGATGCCCCTCTGGAACTAGCTTGAACCGTACCTCGTTCCTGGCCTCTTCCAAGGCTTCGTTTGTCACGGCATAAAACCGTTCGAGGACGTCTACCTCCACGACCCCTCCCTTGCCTCCGCCCACGTAATCCAAGATCCCGTTGATCGTCTTCTCCGAGTAGTTTCGGGTGACCGCGGACTTGGTGTATGTGAGGAGCCGCGTGTAAGTTGCCAGCGCATCCGCGGGACGGTGGAGGGTGAGGAAGAGCAGCTTCGTGGACTGCTTCAGAGCCTTGAAGCCCCTAGACGCAGCCGGCATCAACACGAGCGGAGGAGGGCAATCGATACGAGCGTGCTCTCACCAATCGCCTTTCTCTGTTTCCTGGTCGACGATGACTTTGAACTCCTTCAACGCCTGCTCAGGGTCGTCCTCTTTCTTGGCTTTTTGTCGACATGATGGAAGAACGGACGAGCTCGTTGAGCAAAGTAGACATCAGAAGAGAGGCGAGGAGCCAGGCGTACATTTTGCAGTATAATACATGTTCTCGACATCTGCGCTGCCTGACTCGTCAGCGTCGTCGTTGTCGGAATAGTCGAAGCCATAGTCCTGTTGGTCGCGTTGATGAGCGCCAGCGCGGACACGGATCGCGACAGCACCTCGTCTTCGCTGCCTTGCATGTATTCGGCATCGTCGTCGTCCATCGTTGTGGCTCAACTCCAAAGGACGAGAGTGGCGCACCAAGGTTCAAGCACGCACGCCATCAACTACCAATCTCAAAGATATTACAGTGATGATACAACAGATGTGCTACCGAGTCAGTCGTGCGTGGGGTATAACCGTGCAAGCTGCAGTGTGTCAGAAATGCCAATGCTTGTGGAGATGCGGCCGTAAATGAGTTCATCGTGATCTTCAAGATCACAACGCGAATTAAAATAACGGAACGTCTGTGTACCACAGCGTCACCAATCAGGCCAGAGATCAGCCAGGCTGCTTGGATCTTCTTCGGGAATGTCCTTGTGCTTCATCCAGCGGTCTGGGATCTGGGGTCCGACATCATTTAAACCAGCGACCAGGCAGCCCACGGGAAACTCACCAGTGGAAAGTACCTGTCCATCGCGCTTATAAAACGTTGTCTGTATTGTTTCGGCCCAACTATAGTGGGGTCACCCTTGCCACCTCCACCAAGTGATGTAGTAACTTTGACCCAGCTCTCCAGCTTCTTGTCCCATGTGTATGTGCGGATGTAGTCTGATGAAACAAACTATGAGCTTGTCCCGAACGACGCAAGGTGCAGCCGGCGAGATAGACCTACCGACAATCCCAACCACAAGTTCATGCGTCTCGTTGTCAACACCAACAACTAGTGAGTAATCCATAACGTTGATGTCCGACAAGAACTTGCTGTCGTTGTACAGCGCGCCACGAAATATTCTCTTCGCGTGCTCTGGAAGATAGAAAGGTGTGAGGTGGGCGGCTTCCAAAGAGTCAGGATGGCTAGCTAGAGACACGATTCGTCGCTCGCCTTCAACCAAGTTTTCGTCCAACAGTACTTCATTCTCCCGTCCCGTAGATTGCACATGTCGGTTCCTGGTAGAACCTTTGAGATCATAGATCTGTTGACGGGATACCATTAGCCCACAAACCTTGTCTGGCAGACTTTAAAGTACCTTGGAAAACCGACGATTATAAAACAGGTTCTCCATGACAAGCAAATTCATGTTAGTCACTTTAGCCCTCCCCGATCCCTTGTCTTTGGATTTTTTGAACGTCAGCTTGTAGCAACCGAAGACTTTGGCAAGTAACGTCGGCCGCTAGTCATGGAGCTGAACATCTCTTCACAGACAGACAAACAGATCACGTACGTTTCCGCTAACTGCAGATGCCATGTAATCAAAGTATGCTGGGGCGAAGGTTTCCATCGTCTGCAGTTCTGCGCGCGAGAGTTCTTTCGCGATGAAGCGGTCGTCTAGTGACCGAGGTCAGTTCAACAGCCCAAGCGCATGGAATCGGAACAATACCTCGTGTCTTCAGGAATGCGGATCCAGACTTGCCCCCGTTAGCGTCCCACTTGACGCACCGCGACAAGGACTCCACAATACTCTTTTCACAATCGTACGTCCTTCGCAATGCATCAAACTGCTCGGGGTACAATATAGTACAACTAATCGTCAGCCCACCGCTCTCAAAAGCTGTCCATCAAACATGCAGTCGGATCACTATCGTGACGGGATTGTAACACTCACAAATGATCCAAGATATCTTCGCAGAAGGGGACTTGAGTTCATCGGTGAGATTGACAGCATCCGAGGTGTCAACATTGACCACTCCCCACGTCGAAGAGCATTCAGACACAGATTGATCGTCCGGCATGAACGCTTCACCGCCTTCAGTGACCTTGGGCTCACGCGAAGTCCGTTTCTCAGCACGCGACTTCGTGAGCATATCGCGATAGTGGGGTGAGCTTCAAATTCTCATGTTAGCACACTGGGATTCAAGGCGCCAGAAGATGTTTACTTGAGTGCGAGGGCAATGATGGATGTAGGTTCGTCGGTCCTAACAACCATCGAAGAATCTCTGAATATGTGCTCTGGGTCATTCAATGGATCCTCGCTGTCAAATTCTATGCGTCTCGAGGGGAGCTGTGGCGGCCACAGTCCAGAAAATGCTTGTTTGAAAATCGAATTACGTCCTGGGAGCTCTTCGAGCGAGTGTGTGGGCGGTGTCAGAGGGGGGTTTGTTTCTAGAGGAGGTGAGCTTAAGAATGGAGATGGCGGGAAAGGCTGTTCGACAGCAGGAGGAGAAAATGGGGGGGTGGATGTAGAGGGAGCTGATGTCTCCGTTTCCTGGACGGGTAGGGGATCTACAGTCGAGGTTGGATCATTTTGAACCGTGACGGTAGGCAGGGTCGTAGACTGATCAGGGGAGGACTCGGTGGCCTTGTCAGAGGGCTTGCGTCCTTCATCATCGTCCCCGCCTTCGTCGTCGGCCTCACTCGAACTTTCAGAAATATCAGATTCATCCTTGATTGCATCTTTGATGCTTTCCAATACTTCCACCGTCGCACGAGAAGACGCAACTGGACGTGCTTTGCGTCCACGAATGACAGCGTACCGTCGATTTGCCCTCTCGTTCTCTCGGCCGATGCGTTCAAAGTGCCTCGCTATGTTTGAAACCTTCGTCCCGGCGCCCTGGGGAGGCCGCCTGAATGTTGGCTTGGATGCGCCGCTCGGCGTGGACCGCTGGTGAGACATGTCCCTGCCCAACCCTCTAGAAGATGTCTTCATTCTCACCGTCCGGCCCGGGGGCGGAGGAAGTAGCTTCCCATTCATCGATGGAGATGAAGGCTCACCAACCATTCTTGACCCTCTCTTCTCCGGAGATGTCCTCCCAGAGGGAGCTACAGAATCGATCGATGATCCCCCGGGTACTCTCGATGTATTTCGCCCTTGCCTTCCGAGCGACCTCTTAAACCTAGGTGCTGCATTTGCTGCATACCCAGATTCGAAGTCAGACGTAGAGGCCTTTTTAACGAGTTCATGTCTGTGCCTTCCACGTGTGGCATGGCGTGGAAGAACGGGCCTTGACATTTTCATGGTCGACAGAGTTGTTGTAAGGTCTTCCTGCTCCTCCTCGGAGACGGGAGGAGGAGAGAGTGCGGTCCTGGCGAGCTCTTCAACACCAGTAGCAGGAATGAAGTCTTGATAGCGCGCAACAAGTTCTGCGACAGTGGGGTGCTGCGACGTGCGGCGTGGAAGGCGGGAAACACGCGGAGGGGGACGGTCTACTTCGGGTTCGCTATGTTCAGCCTGCTTTGCCTGTAATCTGGTCAGTTGCTAGTTAAGGGAGATGACGAGAATCGTGGAGATACCTGGTCACTGCTGCGAGTCTGAGGCAACGCTGGTTCCTCCTTCGATGCCCCGATAGTGGAGTCACTATCTGGGTCTGATCTCTTCGCTGGGGAAGTGAGGTCAACAGACGATAAACCGATTGACTCCGCGCTGCTTCTCAAAGGAGCTACTTTCTCCGTAAGTTTCTCTAGATGTGTCTCCAGTTCTACCTCCGAAGCCTCCGATGCACTTGATACCAATGAATCACTGATTCGTCTCCTGCTCGGCCCTCCTTCCTCCGCCTCCGAGACACTGGTGGAGGGCATGTGCAATTCTCCAAACGGACTTGCAGGTTCATGCCGTTTTGGCGGCCACATTGCCCGCATGGAGTCAAACGCAGACACTCGCCGTCCACCCTTTTCCACGGCGCGCGGCTTGGGAAGCTTGTCAAAGTCGGCCTGCCAAGCAACGATGCGATCTTGTCTAAATGAACGGACTTGATTGAGAGCAAGTGTGTCTGTGGGTGAAGACTCCTGATAAACCTCATTGATAAGTTGTGCGATCTCCTGTCGCTCCGCTTCCGCGCGCGAGATGAGGTTATTGATGTCTGTCGTGAGCCTCGCATCATGTTCTTCTTCACCGATGGCAGCGTCAATGCTGATGAGCTTGAGGTCGTCAACAAGTGCGGTATACCATGCTGTGTTCCGTCTGTGCAACTTCTCATAGTCGGCGTTCTTCAGTTCGAGTTGGATTTCCGGGCGAACACGAATGCGCATGGCAGGATAAACGATTTCATGTAGTGTCACAGGATCTGCCTGGAAGCGTACAGTCATGCCTCTAGTGGCGAAGTATCTGACGTGGTGCTGGTAGATGTTGTGTTGACAGCCCGCGCCTTGGACGAGCTGGACATCCGCAGGATAGAAGTGGAGTTCAAGGAACTTGGCAAACGAATATCGCTGCATTTCTTCGGAAATGGGTATGAATGGTGTCGCCGAACCGCAGACTCGACATGCGCTCCAGGTGGTGATCATATCAGGAGCAGGGTAAATGTTTCTCGCTTTGATCTGTCCATCCCACTGTTCGACAGCTACAGCCAACCTCGTGTCATTGTGCACGAACACTTGACAATGGCGAGCGAGGGGTTGGCCGCATCCATTTCCTTCACACATCGCTTTTGGGTCCAGAAATTGCGCCAAGGTGTCGTTTACGGTCTTTTCAATAAATCGGCCGAGCGTGCAATCGTTTTCACCATAGAACGTGATATAGTACGGACTGGGGGCGAAGCATGCGCGTCGGAATCCGAATTCTTCGATAGGAACCGCGTATCGCCACAGAGCAATACATTGGTATTTCTCGACAACGAAATCATCTGCGTTCTTGCGCAAATACCACTCCCAGATTCGACGTTGCTCTTCATGACGACATTTGACAAGACTAAGCTGAGACTCTAGAGCGATGTCAGCTGTAGTCTTCAATGGTACGGGTTCGACGTCCGCCATGCCGAGAGGGTGAGGGGAGAGAAACAAAGAACCAGACAAAACCATGCTAGAGGTACCGGGCTGATGATCGAAGTAACCTTTGGGGTCTTCGACCTGAGCGTGTTTACTCGGATCAGGCGAAGGTGTTCGAGGTAAGTCCGGGAGGACGAGAGCTTCGATTTGCGCTTTGACGTCTTCGGTGTCTTGAACACCGTCGCCAGTGGGAATGTTTACCAATACCTTTTTTTCAGGTGTCGGTGGATTAGACGCCGCTTTGTCTACGGGCTTGGGCCTGTCAACATCTCCCTTTTCTTCCCGTCGCACGAGGTCATCCTCCCATGCGTGCTGAACTCGTGTAAGCTCTTCATCTAGTTCCTTCATCCGCAATATAGGTCGAGGAGGTGGGAATCGCAGTGTAGCAGACACGGATATAAAAGTCTTGTAGTAGGGCTCGATGGATTGCTGGACACGCTTCGAAAGCCTGAGTCGCTCAGCATCCACGTCAGGGAGATCGTCCTCTGCTGTTTCCTCAGCTGTGACCACATCCGCTTTCATCTTCTCCTTGTCCGCGGGGATTATCATCTGGGCCAGCGGTACGGAAGCCGGTACTAACGCTCCAGTCCCGACCCCATTTCCATCGACATCGTTGACTAGCTGACCCTGCTTCGTCATGGTTGTGGGCACAGCTTCCAATGGCAAGGAAGGTAGTGTGATCACCGAGTCTTTCCAAAGATGTGTCTCCAATTTCAAGTTCCTAACAATGAAGGTCAAAAACCTGGTGACCTTTTTAATTTTCCTTAGCATCTCAACATCCCCGCCCCTCAGGACGATCGTGCAGCCCATGTCACGATTGCAACCCTCGAAACGCATGTAGGTTTTGCGTCGTCCGGGAATGAGAGGATGATCGAATGTTTGAACGCGAAAACGCCCGCAGTGGCCCAAACGGGGCTCCAGAGCGAGCTTATCGATGGAAGAGAATACGTCTCCCTGAGTCATGCGAGCTATGAACATTATGGCGGAAGGCTTCACGGCGCGAGCGACAGCAATATTGTGCTGAGCAAGCGCCTCCAGCGCAATCCTCGATACACTCTTCTCAACCATTACAACGTGAGGTCTCAGCGCTGCAATTCTGCTAACCAGATTGCCAAGGTACTCTTTCTCTTGACGAAGTATTTGGCCAAAATGGACATACTGGCCCTCGACACGATGAAATTCGAGTGGAAAAGTGACCAACATGACGCGTGGATTGCGTTGCGACCTCAGCATTTGTTTGTGCGCTACATTCTTTGTGATGACAGCGCCGTCAACGTATTCCGAATCGGAGGGTGCACCCCCTGGAATCTTCTTGATCTTGACGTATCTACGAACGTCCATATCCTCGCCTTGATGGTAAGGGACAGCAGTGAAAGTGAGGTCGCGGGCAATGCGAAGGGATATTTTAAGCAAGGATTCTTCCCATTCTTTCACATTGGGGATATTTTCGGTCGTGAGCATCTGACGCAGCATGATGCGAAGATGAAACATGGAGATGAGGTTGAGTTCCTGAGCATATCTGAAAGTCAAAAAATTATGACGGAAGGCTCAAGATATTCATAAGGCAACTCACGCGGTGGAATCGCGCCTCGTTCTCCACCCCTCGATAGTTTGGAAGTTGTCCAGCCGGCTCTGTACCCTGCTCCTAATAAAAGGGGTCGTGCCATCAAAGTCCCCAAAACTACTGAAGCGAGACCTCATTGGCCCATATGTCGCGGGGCTGTCTGGCCCAGGAAAATGTTCCGGGGAACTTAGGGGGAACTGGATTGTACTGGTCGCAGATCTATCGACATTAACTGGCACCGCTCCCGGATAATCAACGGGTGTCTTGGCACGAGGGGCCATGACAGGTGGCGTGTCAACTTGATTTGGTTGCTGCTCAAGTGTTGCGGGGTCCTTCTCGTCTTCGGCGAGGTTCCTGCGGAAGGGTGCGGTAGAGTCGCGGACAGGCTCCCACTCCAGAGGGGAATTGGATGCAGTGTCCTCTAAGGGGGATACAAAACGCTTTGTTGCCGCGATCGAATATAGACTAAATGGCTCCTCTGTACGTCCGAATAGCTGCGATGCTGCGAAGGGAGACTGAGGGTGGTGGCCTAAGGAGAGGGAGAAGGTGTCTGCGCCAAGCTGGTGGGCTGGGAAAGGCGATGCGGTTGACGAGACGACAGAGCGACGGTCATCGTCCTCATCTTCGTCTACCTTGGCAAGCTTTTCGAGGCAAAGGTTGCATACGCGTACCGTACCGTCTTGACCGAAGCGGGAACCCTTGATGATATTGGAAGCACAGCGCGAACAGAATATTTGACCTGGCAAGGTTCAGAGAAGAGAATACAAGGGGCGATTTCCTAGACTTGCCACATATCCGACAATGATGTTTTCTTCGCCAAGTTGTGAAGACGCTCTTACAATCATAGCATTCTTTTGCATTCTCATCGTCCATCCAATAGTCGCGAGATAAGCCTATGGTGTGAATTCAGTAACGATCAAGGAAGAATGCTGATCCCGGACATGCCTTCCCCGCGTATTCTGCGGATCACCTTTGAGACGGAAGCGGACTTGTTGAGAGAAGTAGAAGTGCGTATGCTGCGAGTGTCATCCTGGATCGGGAACCCAGGGATGGACGTTCCAACTGCACCGCCGTCTGGAGCCTCGTAAAACGGGGAAGCATGCGCGCCGCGAGAGGGCGAGCGATCGGGATCGTGGCCAAAGGACGGGGCCTCGAAGACGACGGGGGTGAGAGAAACGAGAGGAGGGGCAGGGACGGCGGAGACGAGCTTGAGAGAGACAGGGCGCTGCTCCGAAGTGGACTTGTTGGAGAAAGTGGAATGGTTGTTGTGCAAGCCCGTCGCAGAGGGACGTCGCTGGTCGTTGGTCTGGACTTGCTGGGGGCCAGGAGGGGGCGGCGCGGACGGAGCAGCGACGAGGGGCGTTGCGAAACTGCTCTTCATGCGCGAGAGGAGGGAGGTGACGAGCGCATACGAAGACTGCTCGTTCTCGTCCTCCTCCGAGAACGGGTTGCACGACGTCAGGCTGGTCACGTCGTCGCCCACCCGGGTGCTGCTCCGAGACCTGCCCGGGCCCACGCTGTGAGTGCTCTGCACTGGCGAGCGGAGCAGCGGGGACTCCATCGTCCAAGTCGCGGGCAAGCTGGACGCGCACGATAACCGCCGTTGGCACCGCTTAATAATCGGACTACAGTCTCCGTGCCCTACTCCGACCACCAGCACTCTGGCGCTTCCTCTCCGAGTCAAACCGTTCCTTCGTCGTCTTCTTGTCCGCACGCCGTGTCTGTCGCTCTGCCTTGACAGCCTGTTTGCGCGCCCTCTTGTCTTCACTCGGCTCGTCTCGGGGGCGACTGGGCGTCTGCTTGACGACTTGCGGCGCATGAGCATCATCGACTGGGCCTCGCTTTGCTTGCTCGCCCTCCTCCGGCCCATCCATCGTTTGGCCTTGCCCATCGTTTGCCAGGCGAGGCAGTCCAGTCCGCGAATCGAGCTTGATCTTCGGCACAGGCCTCGACGACCGTGCCCGAATCACGCGCGGATGGTTTTCCAGATTCGAGTACGTTGCTGGGTCCGTCAGCATATCGGGCCTCACCATCCAGTCTACTCACTGAGAATAGTTTCGCAGTCCCACCGGTCCTCCTTCTCATCGATAGCGTAGGCTTTAAACAACGCTTCGTCATCCACCTCCTGTTCGTTGTCGGCCGTCGCTGTGATCACCCTTAACCTTCCATCTTGCCCCAACGTACGTCTCAACGTCTCCAGTTTGTCCGCACCGGATTTTCCAGTGAGAACAGGCTTTAGTTTTTGTCCAAGTAACTCATACTTGTCATTGAATTCATCCACTATTCCATCATAGTCTTCCCGAGATGTTACCAAGTCCGGAGCAGAGGATGAAGACAACGAAGAGCTAGTCGATGTCGTTTCTAGTCCATCGTTATCCAAGGCGTCCTCGTCCGACCCATATTCCTTTGTCATGAGCTAGAAGAGACAAGGTCATCCAAACAACTTTGCAAAGGACGAAAATGCACATACCTGGTCAAAACGCTCATCGAGCGTGAGCAGCGCTTCGGTGCGGTACATCGAGGAGCTGCTCATGCTGTACCCAGACGCATCTGACGTGCCCTTTCGTCTGCGTTTACCACCAATCACAGAAAGCTTTGGCAAGTTGCCGACTGTATCGCCGCCCTCGGAGCAAGTATCCACATCGGAATCGAGTGGTGATGGCGCGTTCTTCTGGCCTTTTTTGAATTTTGCAAATCTTGCCTCCCAGCTCTCATCGTCCTTTTCGCCGTTTCCGGCCTCCGGGGTGCCGTACTCGTGAAACTCGTAATCAACTTCTTCTTCCTCGTCCCGCTCGCCGTCATGAACTAGCTCGGCAAAGAAACTGTCTTCTAAATCACCGTCCACGAACGCATCATCTTCCAGGGCGTCCAGTGTCTGCCTGAGGTGAGGATCCATGTCTGGCCGAAACCCAGCGATCGAGGTAGGTACTGCTTCCTGCGTCTCGAAGTTTCTGGGCATCTCTGTCTTCGAGGGCAATGCCTCGGCGGGCAGGTCATGGAACCATGGGGGGTAGTCTGAACCCGAGTTCTGTCCCTTTGGCCTGGATTGGTTTTGAGGACGCGGTGCTTCGATTAGTATGCTTTCTATGTCATCCCCTTTCGCGCCCACGGCACGGAGGTGCCGCATGTAGTCGTACGCTGTGTCGTCAAAGTAGATGCCGTAGAGAGCTGCCTCTCCGACGTTGGTATGGACATCGTGTGCGATGACGTCTGGGGCGAGGACGGCCTCCAAGTCGGCACGGGTTTTTCCCTGTGCGATCCGTCGGGCACGCGACAAGGGGGCACGGGGAGACTCAGACATACCTTTCTGTCGTTGCCCCTCACGACCGGCTTGAGTACGTGCTGCGAGACATCCTGATCGTGTATGAGCGGGTCTCTCTGTGACCTATGGACGAGCTGAAAGTGCCTTGCGCCGGGCTGCCTGAACACGGATTGTCGGTGGGTCATGGTTAGATATGAGGGCAAGCGGATTACATAATCGTTTGTCGGTTGCTTCGAGTTGCGCTCGCTGTGAGTGTCGCACACGAAGCAGCCTTGACCGACACCCGTCTTCGTTCGTTACCACCACGTCCTACACGTCGCATCGCCATTCTATCGCGCGCACAGGGCACGAGAAACAGCCCCCGCTGAAGTCGCTCCCTTCAATTTGCCCCACAATGCAACGCGAGCACGTCCGTCGTGGCTTCTCTATATACGTCCCCTTTTTTCTCTTCCGTGTTCGTCAGACTCACACCCCTGCGTGTCTCTACTAGCCACCAAAAGGTCGTCTTGGAAATCGACTTTGCTGGCTCTCTTTGGGTGCGCGCTCTCACCCGTGCATCCCCGACGAACCCCACTCACCGCAGCAATGCCCCCTTCTCCCCTTCAGGGATACACCGAAATCACCGTTGTACCAAACAATGCCAACCTGCGAACCATTCATCTCCACTCTAGACAGTGCAGTATGTTCCTCTGCCTCTTTTTTCCTCGTTCGTTCATTCGTCCGTTTGACTATTCGGATTTTCAAGCGATTCACTCCGTCACGGTGGCATCCCATCACGCTGAATTTGCCCATCACGATCCGCTCGCACACATCAACATCTCCACCCCACAAGATTGCCATACATACCCAGAACTCAAGCGGAAGCTCTATTCTGCACTCACGGAGGGTGACGAGGGAGAGTTATCAATCGCCATCCCAAAAGAGGTCTCCCTGAGACAATCTGGCCACGTTGGTCACTCAATGTCGAATGGAGTGACCAGCGAAGGTGACTATTTCATTTGCTCTCGTTTTCTGACCGCGATTGCTCAATTCGACGCGACACGACAACAGTTGCGACCCCTGAGCCCCAAACACCTGGGCCTTCACAGACCCCTGTACTAGGACCGGAGTTCTTGCCTATCGTCATTCATATCGAATACAGCATCCGAAATCCTGTGGATGGTGTACAGTTTGTCCTGCCTACCGACGCGCACCCATACGTAAGTGTATCTAACGGGCGCTACACCGTACCCGAATCCTGAACTGCCGCAGCGTGTCCCTCATGCGTACACTACCCCTTCCTCTCCCGATGCTGCGAGATGTTGGGTCCCCTGTGTGGATAACTTTTGGGAAAAGTGCACTTGGGAATTCGAGTTCGTTGTCCCGAGGTACCTGGAGGAGCCTGACTTGACACAGCGAGATGAAGATGGCGAGTTTAACGAGTCCCAAGAAGCCATACCGACTGTTGTTGTCTGTAGCGGGGACCTCGTGGAACAGGCGCGTCTCCGTTCCGCTCCATTCCGCACTGATCCTGACTATGCCACGGTAGGTTGCTCATCCCAACAACTCTAACAAGACCATCTTTCTCTTTTCACAAACGGTCTTGACGTCGGTACAACACGTCGCGTTCGCTGCGGGGCCCTTCCATGTCTACCCGATCGCTGCAGACTCCTCGGAAGAGGGATCAGGCGTCACTCAGCCGCTTATGCATGCCTTTTGTTTACCTGGCCAAGAATCTATGCTGCATACCTCAACGTCATTCTTGCGTTCAGCGATGAACTTTTATAGCACGGACTTTGGCTCTTATCCGTTTGGTTCATTCAAGGTGGTTGCTGTCGATGAGATGCCGGTTCAACGATTCGATAGCGCAACCCTTTCATTGGTCACTGTCGATCTTCTCCATGGTGAAGATGCCATCGAGCAGGTAATTGAGACCAGGCAAGCGCTCAGTCACAGTCTTGCATGTCAATGGATTGGCATCAATATTCAACCCAAGGCATGGTCCGATACTTGGCTTGTCAATGGGCTTGCTCTCTACATCACGGGTCTTTTCATCCGCAAATTACTTGGAAATAACGAGTATCGCTACCGGTTGAAGCGAGACATGCAACGCATCGTTGAATGGGATAATGGTTCTATGTCACCGATCTGTCAACCTCAACATATCGATCCCCCCGACTCCGCTGCACTTCCGTTCGTCAACCTCAAGGCACCACTTGTACTTCACATTCTCGACCGGCGGCTTGGCAAATCCGGTACATCCCTTGGTCTGTCCCGTGTTCTCCCAAAAATCTTTCTGTCCGCGATCAGTGGCGAGCTACCGAACAATTGTCTCTCGACTCATTCCTTTCTCCGTACTTGTAGGAAGGTGAGCGGTATTGATCTGCGCTCTTTCGCCGAGCAGTGGATATATGGGAGTGGATGTCCCGCGTTCGGTTTCTCCGCTTCGTTTAATAGGAAAAAGATGGCAGTGGAGATTACTATGCGACAGGAGGCGCCTGCCCACAGAGCTCTTGAACATAACGAGGTGTCTAAATTACTTTTTAAACCTGTTTCGTTCTTTGAGGTCCGTCTCTACCTTACTGTGCGGGCGGCTGCATCTTACTCCCACTGACAGGGCCAAATGACTGTTCGCATACATGAAGCCGACGGGACGCCCTACGAACACGTACTTGATATTAGGTCTCCGTTCAAGCGTTATGAGGTGCCCTTTAACACAAAATACAAGCGAATCCGTCGGAACACCAAGCGTTACCTTGCTCGCCAAGCGGCCGCACAAGCAGCCGCCGAAGGTGACGCCGAAGCTGCTGAAGCAATGGGCCTCATCGACATGGGTTTTGGATTAGAGATCTGGGAGAAGGAGAAGGAACGAGAGATCTGGAAAGTAGCTGATTGGACGGAAGAGGATGAACAAGTTATGTCTGGCGCCACCTACGAATGGATCAGAATGGACGCAGACTTTGAGTGGATTGCCGCCATCGCATTCGAGCAACCGGATTTCATGTGGGTCTCTCAGCTGCAGCGTGACAGAGATGTTGTCGCTCAACTTGAGGTGGGTTTCCCATGTGTACTCCTCGATGTGGCTGTCTGACCCGACTGCAGGCTATTCATGCCCTTGCCAAGCAGCCCACCGCCATTGTCTCTAGCACATTTACGAAGACAGTACTCGTTACCAACTATTATTATCGAATAAGGTGTGAGGCTGCCGCCGCACTCGTCAACGTAAGTCGAGAAGATCATTTATTTTAGGTCGTCGGTGACATCATGAGCAGTGTGCCATTCGACGACTCGAATTTTTAGGTCTTTTTCATCTCTTCAAGCTCTTCTTACGATACTGCTACGAGCCCGAAGATGCCAACCAAGACCTGTTCACACACAACTACGTTCCGAAACCAAACGACTTTTCGGACCTTGCTGAGTACTTTGTTCGTAAGGTGCGTCAATACGTGTTCCGTCTATTCCAGAGAATGCTCAACAATACTGTAGGCACTGGTTCACGCCATCTCTCAAGTCCGTTTTGAGAACGGGAAGACTCCCGCGGTGGTCAGACAGTTTCTCGTGGATCAGTTGCGATACAATGACAACACAGCAAACCCCGTAAGTGTCACTGAACTGAATATGAAACAGTGGCTCAATGGGCACCACAGTATTCCGATGCTTTTTATATTTGCACTCTTATTTCTACGGCAGCGTGTGCTACCGTATCGATCGCTCCACCTGAGCGTGGTGAACTTCTTAAAGAAGAAATACGGTCTGAGCATAGCGCCGAGGACGTTGATCTACTGAAGCAAGCAGTTGATGAGATTAGCAGATATCGGAGCATGGATAGACTCATTTCCTCGCCCCATAATGTCGTCACCATTGCAGCGTTGGAGGTCGGTACATCAATCCTGCACGTGGTACGGCTCGTTTATGGTTTAAATTCAGTTTTATCTTCTCTTGACAACTGCCAATCTGCTTCCAAATGACCTGAGGGTTTTCTTTCCACTTACTCGGTGCGTGACGCTCACGATCAGAACCCCATATCACTTTACTAATCAAGATCAGCGAGGGCAACTACACGCAGGTCAGGATCGCTGCGTTTGACGGACTCTTCATGTCCAGGTGGTACACTCCTGCTGTTATGCGGTATATCCTGGCGGTCATGGCAAACGATCCCTCGCGGATTGTTCGGCGCCATGTGGCCCGATGCGCCTGTCAAAGTTTGGCCCTCCTGGTTTCTATGGGCGAGATGAAGAATGCGCTGAAAGATTCGGAGTCCTTGCTCATTGAGGAGGATGGATCTATCCCTCCCCAAGCTAAAGAGGCGAAAAAGAGCGACGTGGATTTTATGATCAAGGTCCTTCGCAAAGACCGGGAGATTGGAAAGAATGAGGTATTGCGCGAATTCCTGATGCCGATTGCACTGTACGTGATCTCATGTCTCACCGTTGACGCACTGAACTTGCACATCAACATTCTTAGTGCCCCTGATGTCGACCAAGAAGTTCGGTGGGGCATCATCAAGCTTGCGGACATCGTTCTCAGGGGTGTCGAAGAAACGCCACCTAAAGTGACCATTCACCTTCCCCCGACGCCCGTGGCAGAACAAGTGCCTCAGCTTCCGTCAGTCCGGGTACCAGCTAAAGTGCAGCGACCCGCCAAGACCGGCGGTCCGCCTCAGCGATCCCAAGCTGCGTTGGCAGCTTCTGCCCCTCCGAAGCTCAAGATCGTGCCGAGTGCGGCTCACGCTCCTGCTCCATCTGCTGCCTCCCCTGTTGCCGTTTCACGTCCTGGAATTAGGGTACCCCCCCCTGTACCTATGAAGGCTAAGCCAAAGGCAAAGGCGAAACTTGCAGGTGCCGTCAAGCCGCCTCATGTACCCAAGGCGCAGACAGGAGGAATGAGTACGAACGACTTGCGCGCTTGTCGCAACGCACTCAAGAAGCTGAAGTTGCACAAGAACGCCACGATATTCATGCAGCCAGTTGATCCTGTACGGGATCATGCACCCAAGTCCGTTTCCCCGCTGCCTTTATTGATTCGTGTGATAATGAGTTCTTGTCAGCTACTACGAGGTGATCAAAAATCCAATGGACATAAGTACTATGGGTGCCAAGCTGGAGGAAGGTCACTACAAGGATCGTTTTGCGTTCGAAACCGACTTCCGCCTCATGGTTGGAAACGCGAAGCAGTACAACGTCGCCGGGAGCTATGCACACATGGAGGCTATCTCTCTCGAGACCTTTTTTGAGAAATGTGGGTGGTCAACTTTCAAGCGGTGCCTGGCGCTAAGTAAGATGGGATATCAGTGTGGAATCGTATCAACAAGACGCTCGAAGCTGCCAACAAGGCCGCGGAACCTGCCCGTAAAGAATCAGCGTCCATTGTGGTCAAGCCACTGCAAAAGCCTCCGCAACCTACGCGGGCCTCCGCTCCGCTGCCCGTGATCGCTGAACAACCTGTTCCCCGGCCGATTATCAAGCTCAAAGTTGGTGGTGCCCCAGCCAAACCCACGGAGAAAGTCACCGAAAAGCCGGTCGAGAAGTCGGTCGATAAATCAGCAGACATTTCCAAGGCGTCCACATTCAAGGCTCGCAAACCAAGGATCCCAGACGAGGCCCCACCACCGTACATTGACGATGGATCTCACGACTTGCTTCAAGAGGTCATCGCGATTGAACGCGAAAAGGATGAGAAGCGTCAGCGTAAGATGGCTGAAATGAACCGAGAGTCACCTCCCACCAAGGCGTCGGGTAGTGGGCCTCCCGGGAAACGTCGAAAACCAAACGCTGAGGGCGAGGAGGGCGACGTTTTGGCGTTTACTACGCCCATATCAAGGAAGGACAAGCCAACCGTGCCTTCTGGTGGCGCAAGTGCGCCTGCCCCCGAACGGCCTCCCGCACCTCCGCCCAAGACGGTCTCTGTACCGCCAAAGCCAAAGAAGAAGGCGTCCGACTCTGCGCCAGCGCCTGTACCGGTTCCGGAGCCGCTACGGATCTCCACCAAGGGGAAAGAACGGGAGGTCCCCAGCGCTCAGTCTACACCCTCAAAGTCTCGAGCTACATCGTCCACCACTGCACTAAACGAGAAGAAGTGCAGAGAAGTGCTGAGGGCGATCTCGAGACTTGCCGAGTACTCCATTTTTGCCCAACCAGTGGACCCAGTGAGGGACGGCTGCCCCACGTGAGTTCTGACCCACAAGAGAGTCTGAACAGCGCTGACCAAACGTGGCTAGTTACTATGAAGAGATCGCCCACCCGATGGACTTTGGTACCATGGGTCAGAAACTGACCGAAGGCAAATACGCTACTATGGAGGATTTCGCGAAGGACGTAGAACTCATCTTTAGCAACTGCCGGAAATTCAATCCGCCTACTACTTACCCCGTGGATTGTGCAGACGTGGTGGAAAGAGCGTTCAGGAAGGAGTGGACCAAGGCACTCGATAAAAAGCTGTCGTGGGCGGAGAAACGCAGTCTGCAGGGCTTGATGACGACGTTGGTGAAGGAGGACATGTAAGCGCGGTACCACGCTGCGGCTTGACTGTGACGTGGCTGACGACTCGTCTAGCTCGTTCGTCTTCCGGGAGCCTGTCGACCCGGTGCTGCTGGGCATCCCGACATACTTCCAAGTGATTCCGAAGAAGGACGCGCGGGATCTGAGGACGATTCGTACGAGGTTGGATAACGACAAGTACGACTCGATGGAGGCCTTTGAGGCCGACATGGACCTCATGATCCGGAACGCCGTCACGTTCAACGGGGCTGACTCCGAGGTTGGCAAGATCTCGTTCGCTGTCCAGGAGAGGATCAAGGACATGATGAGCAATATCAAGAGTGGGGGGGGAACGAAGAAACGGAAGGAAGGGGAGGCGAAACCCGCGCCGCAGCCTAGCAAGAAGGCGAAGCTGGCATGAAACACCGACTACGTTAAGGATTCACTTGTATTTGTTGCCCGCTTTGCTGTGTTGTCTTTATTTTTTTTTTTTTTGCACTTTGCTCTGGGGTATCATCATTCGGGTTTCGTTCAGAGCGGCGTGAAACGATGTCGCAGCCAGAGGGCGAGGTCGATCCCATATGGACGACGAGTCGGACGGCCCGTCAGATTTACACGCTCGGAGAGGTGGAACGGGTGCGCTCCGTCCGCCCCCTCGCGCTGGCGTCGCTCGCTCACGCCCGCCAGGACATTGGGCGGCTGCTCTCCCTCGCAGCCTCGTCCGTCTCCCTCCTCACGCTCCCACAGACGGACGGCCCCAGCGACGACCTGCCTCAGGGCGACGAGCGCTCCGAGCAGTTCGTGCTCGAAGTGAGCGAGTACTTTGAGCGACTGGACGTGCGTGCTCCACCTCCCCCGTCCTCGAGGGGCGTCGCCGTCACTCGTTCGTTTATGCCGTTCCGCGCGCGCGACAGGCCATCCAGGTCGCCATCCGGTCGTTGCTCGCGCACGTTCGGCAGTCTCGCATCGCCCCCTCCGCGATCAATGCGCCACCCCCGGGGTTCGTCCCCCCATCGTTGGGCGTGACCATCCCCGCAGATCATGGGGAGGGAGCGGAAGAGGCCAGTCTGGGGTTGCAGGAAGAGAGAGTGGGTCGTCACGCATGGGTGGGCATCCTAAACGCCCTCACGCGCCTCAAGGCCGCACGGGAAGAAGAAGGCGGAAACGATGGCCCACAACGCCATGGGGCAGATATGAACACACGGGAATAAAGAGACGAAGGAATAAATGATGCAATGAAGCGGCGATGAGAAGGAAAGCGGGCTAGTTACACGACGTGCCTTGGACAAGAGAACAGAAGAGAAAAAGAAAAAAAAAATCCGTGCATTTCCGATAGAACGGGAGGGGACGGTCTCGATTCGGTTTCGTCGACAGCGCGGGCGTAGAATTCGACTACACTTCTCAGGGTGCATTGCCGGCGAGTTCCAATGCGCTGGTATGAATTAAAACCTGCTGCTCGTGCTGTTTGATGTAATCGAATGCTCACACAGACGCTTCTGCGAGTTCCTGTTTGGCCTGGAGGAGTTCCTCGTCCTGGGCGAATTCTGGCCTCGACGCGACGGAATTCTGGGGTGAAGACGTCACGCAGGGCGAGGTCAAGCAAAGAAAAAATGGAAGACGGACGACGAGCGTGGAGAGTTCTTGGACCGCCTTGTGGAGGCGATCGCCACTGTCCCGGATCATTCTCTGGGATTCTTCGAGTATCCTCTTCTATGAAATCGAATCGAATCGAGTCGAATTGGCAAAAGTGCAGCCGAGGACGAGCATGCGTATCGCGTCAAATTAGCGCACCCTCATTTCCGCGCGGTGTACACGCCCACGCTGGGAGGCGTGTGTGACTCGGACGGGGCGGTCGAGATACGTACAGCATTTTTGATCTCCCACTCTTCGCCGTTCTCCACCACGGCCCGGTCCACTTTGCGCTGGTGCTCTTCCGCTTCGTTTCTGTACAGCTTGTGTTCCTTGAGCAATCTGTTTCATGAGGTCACCCTCGGCGTGTGGGTGACGCGTCAGATAAGCAGCGCACCGTCGGGTTGCGCCGGTCTTGATCTTGAGCTGGCGCTGGACGGCCAGCCTGTCCGACTCCGCTCCTCCTGGTGCTGGTGGTGGCATGGTGAGAACGAAGCGGACAGATTTGGCGACCATGTCATCGATAAGCATGCAATCACACACAAAGTCGGAGGCGATCGTCGTTTCATAGATAACAGCAGTGCTACATCGTAGACGTAGTACAGCTCGGTGCATGTCGCGGAGCAAGACAAATACACACAATACCTACAAGTTACGTGCGGGAATAAAACGACAAACGCGCGAGCAGTCAGAGAACGGCGGATACTGATGGAGCCAGACAGGGAGCGATGCGAGTGCAAGTAGTATGTGCAGCATAAGACGAGGGGAGAGCATCGGGTCGGAAGCGACAAGGCATATCAACACAAGGTAGCGATACTCGAGTGCCTGCAGGCAGGCAAAACACAACCCAACCACCACATCAGCGACTTGCTCGAGGCGCTCAAGCACATCCGTCGTACTCTCGACTGGCGAGATGACTAGGGGCGAGCGCAACTGGAACAGAATCTCGACGTGACGCTGGGTGGTCCGTGCATCGCGTTCGGGATAGTCTTTCATGGGAAAGACCACTCCACGAATGCCAACCGGTCTCCACACACCACTCTCATGCAATAAGAGGGCTGGAGGGACGCGATCCGATGTCTCGCGGCTACTCGTCGCAGGGTCTGGATGGAGGAAAGGAGGGGGTCGTAAAGCAAACGGTGATCAGTCGCCTACTTTGTGACATGAGGACATATAAATCAGGGCGTAATAAACAATGCTGCGGGGCGGCTCCTCGTCAAGCGCGGCTGGCTAGATGGGTCAAGAGGCGGTGCAGACGTGTGGAGGATGGTGCCAGTGTACCGGCTCGCACGAAGCACGGAACCCCAACCAAGGGGTCGTTCGCCTCCAAGTGCGCGCGGACAGAATGGGACTGTGACAAGAAGGCGGTAGGGGGCAGGAAAGAGGGCAAGATGAGCGCGCAAGCGCCGTAGGACGAGCAAGCGCCCCGAATGCGCTGCGGTCTTGCGTCAGTGCATCTTCTGTCAACCGAGTCCGGGTAGTCCGACGTTCATCGAGAGCTACAGCTCCAAAGGATCCAATCGAAGGCTAACCACAGGCTAACCGACGACCATGGGAGCATCAAGAGCGGGACGGCGCGGCCGAACTGTCTGCAAGCCAAGAATGCCAAGGGCGTGACCGGGAAATGAGGAACAGCCGATATGAGGGAGCGCTGGGAGATGCGGGATCGTAAACAATGCAAATATAAAAAAGAAAAAAGTGTGATGCTAAGTGTCCATTGTAGTGATGCGACCTGCGAACCAGGCAGGTATTCCAGTCATGCGAGTCATCTTTGCAATAATAGTCCATGAAAGATAATGTAACCGCAACGCGGGCGAGTTTTGAGGTCCGGAACAATGGGCGGGTCAGCAATCAAAAGCTTGACTGTGACTGTTGAGATACTGCTGCAACCGCGGCGGCGGCGGCAGCATGTCTCTGCTCGGCGGTGCCAAGCATCAACGCCTCGTTGACGCTGGGGTCGCGGTAAGCCGAGGGAGTAGATATGAAGGGGAACGGCACCCACGTGCGGAGTCGCTGGACCTCGTTCTCGGCCTGTTGCAGCCTCGTCTGAAGTTGCTGTGCTGTCATCTCGAGATACTTGACGTGGGTGGTGGCGCGGTCGAGAAGGGAGACCTTGCTCGACTTCTGGTTGGAGACGGGGAGGGCATCCTTGAGCCTGCGGTAGCCGTCACGAAGTTCATCGCGACGCCTCTGCTCGGACTCGATGCGCTGACGGCGGATGGTCTCACGGCGGACATCGGTGCTGTTTCCAGTGGTGATCGTGGGCTGGAAGTCGTCGTCGTCCTCATCGGAATCTTCGTTGCGAGCCTTTCTACGCGGAGCCTTGGCCGCGGAACGGGTCGCGGGGGCAGCAATGGGGTTGAAACGATGAGAGCGGGGGACAGAAGCGTATGGGACGCTGTGGACCGACGAGGGAGAGTGAGTGCCACTGCCGCGACTGCGCCTGCCAGAAGTGAGGCCATCGGAGGAGATCTCGCCACCAGAGAGGTTGTAGACGGCGGGGGGAGAGATGCCATTGTCGGGCGGGGTGTAGGGACGACCGGGGGAGGCGGTGGTGTAGTTGGCCGAGGGGGTGTACGAGTACTCTCCGATGGTGTTGGTCAAGTTGAGCGAGTTGAAGTCGAGACGAGGAGAGGAAGAGGAAGGACCGGGCACTGGGAAGAGGTGAGCGAGATAAGCGCGCGAGAGAACAAAGAGACATACAAGCCATGGTGGAGACGCCGTAGGGAGACTGCGGGTACTGGAGGTAAGGCTCGAGGTTGGAGAGGGAGTCGTAAGTGAAGGGGGCATCCATGAAGGTGGGGCTGCGGGGGTGCTCGAGGAGAGTGGATTCCATGGCGATGTGGAGATGCAAAGATGAAAAGCTGAATAAAGAGGACTGGAACACGAGGAGACCTGATATAGCGGTGAGGACGAGCGCGTCGGCAGGGGGGGCGGGAGGACTTACGTGAAAACAACAAAGAGCCGGCGTTGTCGTCCCAACCGCACAATAGAACACAAAAGCGACGAAGAAGAAGAAGAAGAAAAGAAAAGAAAGAGAAAGAGACGTCGGGTAGGGAGGCGGTCGGGGGAGGTTTTAAGGAAGAGGATGAGGGACGGTGACGAATCTGATCCCGCCTAAATATCACCCCCACTCAAAACACGTTTGCCCGATATAGGGGTGTGTTCGCACGGTCACATAAACGGAAATCCGGCCTCGTGTGCCGGGATCTGTTGTCCCTGCAATGCAATGATTAAGTAATATTCCCATCGGGGGGTGGCACGAATGGAAATGGGGTGCCGAAGGAGTGGGCCGCACACCCCGGTGCCCTGCTCGCCTGCCAATTTATCTCCGCACCGCTTTTTCCGTTTGGATGCGTCTGTTTTTTCTCCCGCGGCACCGGATTTGTGCAGGCGCGAGATCCGGGCAGGCCGAGGCAGCCGGCCGGGTGCCGTATCGACCGGGCTCGCCCTGTCCCCTCCATACATGTGTGCCCCTCTTCCGCAACGTGTTCTTCATCTCGCACCGCCGCATGATGGGCCATCGTCCCACCGATCCAACGGGCATCTTATCACGCCCGTCGTGGGCGTCCGCGCGCGGGTCAGGCCTGCCGTCAGCGCTGAGGTCATATGCAGATCCGTGTGACTGATTCCCCTCGCAACGTACCACATCACGTTCTATTATCCACCTTCCAGCTCACGATCATTAACATTCCCCATCACACCACACCTCTGAGATGAACGCCTGCGGGCCAATTGTCACGCCCAGCCGCTCGCTATCGACCCGTCCCGGTGCTCGTCCGACGGCAAATGCAGCCACCGTTCTTGTCCCATCAGATGACAGTGACGTGACCCTGCCCACGTAATTAGACTTTAAGCAAAACACGCACCCCCAGGCCGTTCGCTCCCCTAGTGCTTCCCATCGCCGACCGAGGCCCATAGCGCCCCGTGATTCCCCGCGGCATTTCGTCGGAGGGCGCATGGGGCCACTCGGCGGCTGGGGTCTGCCCGCCTGGCGGGGTATGCGACGGGTGCTCCTGACACGCACCCGGTGGTCAGCATGACGAACAAGCTAGCCCCAGTAAGACAAAGCGAGATGACGAGTGACAAACGCGCTTGGCGAGCGGAGGACGCCGCAAGGAGGGCGCATCAGCCGCATGGCCTGCCAAGTTGGGGATAGCCAGCGCAGCATCTTTTTTTTTTTTTCTTTCCTTCTCTCTTTCTCTTTTTCCTTCTTCCGGGACCAGGAAGAGTGTGAAGGGTGGTGAGCGAGAGAATGTTCGGTGATGGCAGCGCTTCGCTTCCATTTTCGAAGTGGGCCCCAAATGAAAGGGGACGCCCTTGATGACCAGACGCGCCGTTTGAGCGCAGGCCGGCCGGGATGCTGTACCGCGCTCGTGGCACAGGGAGCACGGTCACGCGTGACCGTGACGAGAGGGAGGGGGGTCTGCCATCTCCCGCCCAAACCCTTCCCACCGAGCGCAATATCCGCCGGTGTTGTCAGTGACTGAGTCATGCGCCTCATGCCCGTCCGAGCCCCAGATCCTGTCTGATAACCGTCTGCGCTGCCAGTGTCGTACAGCCCTCTCTGCGGAGAATGGAAATCTGCCCCTCAGCCTTTCATGCTCATCTCCGCCTCGTTCCATCGTAGCCCCGTTCTGGAAGGCGCCGCAGTCTTCCCGAATCCGTCCTGGTTCTCCCTACGGCAGCACAGCGCAACCTTGTTCGACGATGCCCTTGTGCGCGATCGCGGCACCGTCGTACTGGCCCCGATGTGTTCAATCGTCTCGCCCAACCGCGCACAATGTGACGCCGCGGTGACGATAGTGACGCACACGGCCACACGAATGCCCCGATGCGCTCACGTACCCCGTCGTCAGATGCCCTCTGCCCAAATCCTGCCTGTTTAGTCAAGCCTCAAACCACCTCGTTGTCCACCTCGGTCGCATCCAGTCATGTGCGACGTATATTGAATCCAGGGTCGCGTCTGTGCGCAGCGGCGTGGAAAGCCCGACGCTTCCCCATCACACATGTCTGGAGTCGTCCTGCACAGACCCCGACGGCGCACTTCACGAGCTGTGGCATGGCGCCATCCAAAGACGAGCCATGTACCACGGGTCGTGTCGTCTGAGTTCGAGTGTCGTGCTTGCAGAGGGGCCAAACACGTGCAGCCTAGGCGGCGCAGCTAGCGTCGGCGAGATAAGATAAGATCTGGTGGTGGGTCAGCCTACAAACATCGACAAATGCTCCCCAACGCCTTGGTCCTCGGCATGCCACTCCTGACGTCGTCGGGGCGCCCTCCTTGTCGGTGGAGCAAGGATTCCCGCAGGTCGGCCACCTGGTTTGGATCCCGAAGCTGCGCAGACCGGGGTCATTGAAGTGGAGATTCGCGACAGCTCAGCGCACGTCGTGGCCACCCCCGTGGGGAGACGGGAGGAGGAGCAAGGTCGGGACAGGTTTCTTCGCGCGTCCAGGAGATCCGAGATGTGGTGGCGGCCGCGGCTCCGTCAGAGAGGTCGTGCTGGTGCGTGTGGGAGTGTGGGTGCTCGCGGTGTCACGTCACGAGGAGGGCAGGCGCGACGGACGATGTCGGCGGGCGTTCCGGCTTGGCGATGGTCGTCTCCAGAAATAGGTCCGGTCCGGTGCGCAGTCCTCGCCGCGGTTTCCGGCTGTCGGACCTCGCTGACTCAGTCTTTCCCGGAATGGCAAAAAGGGCATGCATGTGCTTGGCTATGGCTATGGAAACACGGAGTCGATACATGCTAGATCAGTCCTTTGGGAGCAGTCGACCATCCCCCCAGCCCGCTGCTCGAGCGGGCGCCCCGTCGCGGCACGAGCGCTCCCTCCGGGGGAGCCAAGAGACAACGGTCCGCCCCACCCCGTGCTTGTTCCGTCGCGCGGATTCGTACAGTCTTGGTCGAAAATCGGTTCGTTCGGTCGTCATCTCGTTCCTGCGGTCGTAACAAGCGTCCAATGACAAACGATGCAGCGTGTCGCGTGAGGGTAACAGGTGTGTGCATGGTATCGGTGAGTGGATGATTGGCCGTGGTGAGTGATGGGAAACCGCCAAAATAAACAGAACACGCCGCTCGCTAGCCGGCAAAAACGAGGCGGAAAAAGAAAGGAAGAAAAAGGCAAGATAGTGCGTCGACGCGGCTATCGATCGACAAGACAGCGCGACCGATAACAGTCTCGCACGCTCGGATCGGCACCATCAGCGACATCGAGCCGTGACGTCGCAGAGGGCGGGGAGGGGGGCGTCCGCTTGCGCGTCCCGCGCTGCAAGGCCGACACGTCTTGTCGAGTACCATTCGTCGCCTCCCAAAGTGTCGCCCGGAGCAGGAATACAAAATACAGTGTGCAATGAGGCAAGATCGTTTAGAACCAATGAAAAGAGGATGAAGAAAGGTGCAGTGTCCGTCATGGCAGCGCGTTCGGCCGGATCGCATTCAGTACCCCTCCGATGCGGCCGGACTGCGAGAGTCCTCCCGCGGAGGCTCTTGGCCTTGCACATGCGCGAGCGAGTGGCTCGGCATCCCTGGCTCCGGTGGCGGAGACAGCGGCCTGCTATCGACCCCGTGCATGTTGTTCCCAGGCGACGGCGAGCCCGTCACACCGAGCGATATCTTTTCGTTCACCGCACGCAGCCGTTGGACCTCTTGCTCCAGCACGACAAGACGAGCCTGCATCTCTTGCGTCGACTTTTCGAGAAAGATGATGTGGTTGGTCGCTAATCCATCCGTCCCGTCAGAAAACCACCGACAAGAACCGCCGCCGAGCGTACCTCGCTCGAGCAGCGACACCTTGCTGCTCTTTTGGTTCGAGACGGGCAGAACGTCCTTCAGCTTCGCATAGCCGTCGCGCAATTCGTCCCTCCGCCGCTGCTCGGCCTCGATCCTTTGCCGCCGCGTGGCCTCTTTGCGCGAGTGGGCGAGGTTCTCAACAAAGGTGGCACCCATGTCTTCGTCGTCAGAGTCGTTGAGGGAGCGACCACGGCCACGTCTGCCAGAAGAACTCGTCGTTGGGGAGGGAGTAGGGTTGTAGCGCAGGGAGGTGCGATGCACGAGGCTGGTTCCTCTGGATGATGAGGGGGAGCCAGTCCCGCTGCTGTTTCTCGAGTGATGGTAGATGCCGTCCGCGGATGTGTCCGATCCTGAAATGGGGGGCGACAAGGGATCGTACATGTGAGGCGAGGGCGGAGGGGGAGAGCCTGCAGGCAGGGCCATGGACACATGTTGTGGCGATGAGGTGTACACGGGGGGCGGATATTGATGCGTGGACATGAGGCTGAGATTATGGAACTGCAGGCTCTGATGGAGGTCTGGCGCGGAGAGATGGCCTGCACACAAAGTACACGAGCCCCATTATCAGATCAACATGAGGTCCAGGCGAGTAAAAAATGCGAGGAAGAGCACCCACGCGGATGAGTGGCAGGATGCTGAAGCGGATAAGGGTGCTGGTGGTGCATCGGGGGGTTGTACGCGAGCGAGTAAGAGGCGTCGTGCTCGGCAGGATAAAAGCCATAAGGACCCGTCTGGGCGATGTTTGCGTGGTGATCATCGGGGATGGGCTGGTTGTGCTGCTGGTGTTGGTCCATCGTCTGCGGGGGCGAGGTGGGTCGAGGTCTGGAATGAAACGAGGCTCGAGATCGCGGTGCGCGCAACGTGATAAAAAGCACAGCGGCAAGGTCGAAGAAAGGAAGAGGAAGAAGGACGAGAGCCAGGCCGACTCGTGATCCTCGCTTGCACGAACGTTCAGGACCAGAACCAGCCCACTCCGCAGCGAGCTCGCCCTCTCTCACGCGCACGCACGACCCGCGATCCTCGAGGGCGCCCTGAGGCGTGTCCATCACTGGCCCGCACAGCAGCAGATCCAGCTTTATCGATCCATGGCTGCCGTTCCGTGCTCGCTCTATCCGTCCCCCCCAGTCCGCCCAGGCAACCGCCTCGCCTCGCCCGGATCCGTGAGCAGCACGTCGTCGTCCTTCATGCGCTGCGCCGCGATGTAGCGGTCACGTGAGCCGCACCCAAAGCCCTTCCTTCCCTCTCGTCGCTCCGCTCGCGACGTCCGCGTCCACGGACACCCGCCCGCCCCGAGCGACGACTTTTTATGACCATTCCCGCCCAGCGTCTCGAGGTCCGTCCCCGCTCTCCTCGCTCGCCGCCGCCTCCCCGACCTGCCCACCAGGACCCCCACGGCTCGTTTCCCGGATCAGCGCATCACCCAGGCGCTGAATCCCTCCCTTCGCTCGCGTCTCGCATCTTTCCATGCAGCCTCAACGCACTTCTGCGAGTTCCGCGTCTTCCCAGAGCCAACGTCCCAGACCGGGCTGGGCTCCCCCGCGCGCACCGCTCCCGCCCCATCGTCTCGCAAAGCTCGCCAATGCCCTTGGTGTAGCCGCCCCGTTGCCCGCGATATCACCATCGTCCCCTTCATTAGTCTCTGCTCATTCAGGCAACTCGCCATTGCCGCCCGACGCCGATATCCCCTGCCGCTCAATGACACCGTCCACCGCAAACGCCCTCAGCCTATCCCCAGCCCAGTCCAAGTACCTGTTACACGTGCTCCCTCCTGCTCACCTTCCCCATGAGTCCGTCTACGCCGATTCCACCGAGCTCGTCCCGCCTCCATCGACCGCGTCCGGATATCACACCCAATTTCGCCGCGGAACCCTTGTGACACTCCAGTCGACCCTCCAAGCCCAGCTGCTCGTCATCGCGAGAGAATATGCTTTGCCCAGCACGATGGGAATCGTCCTCTACCTCGTGACCGCCTCTCCCCGGACCAGGGAGAACAGCCCTACTCCTTCAGCTTCTCCATCCTGTGACACCGGCGGAGGTGAGCCGGGCCCAAGGTTGTCGGAGGAGATATGGAAACACATATGGACAAGAGTGCTTCGCGCAGAACGAGATGAGGTCACCGCCTTATCTCGAAGTGGAACCCCAAACCCGTTCGGCCTAGGCCTAGCAGTGGACCCCAACGGTCCGTCTCACTCCTTGCGTCCTCTTGTCACTCCAACAAGAGCCGAGCAGTCACGCCCTATCATGTACCCCATCACCCCTTCCACCTCCACCGGATCGTTTGTCTCAGACAGCCGGTCCCACGGAAAGTCCGCGGGGACCTCGTCCCACTCAGAGCCAAACACCCCGGATACCTCGCACTCGTCAGATCGTGGACCTCCTGGCATCGAGTTACCCGGTCTCAGCTCACATACGGTCATACCCATCCTTGCCAAGGTAGAGTTTGATATAGACAGACGAAAAGCTACCTGGTACGATCCATGGGTGCGCAGTCGACGTATGAAAAGGACAGAGAGTCGTTCTAGTCACCGTTCTGATTCTCGGTCACGTACTCTTGACTCGGGTAGCTCGGTGGACGAAAAGCGAGCACCGTATGATCTCAAGTTGGTACAGAGGATGCAGAAACCATCGTTCTTGCGCTCTCAACACGATTCCGATGAAGGGGAGCCGCTTGAGGATGGAGACTACGCACCTCTCTCGGACTCTCCCGACGCAGATGCCGCCGCTGCCAGCATGACTTTTGTGGAATGTGATCCGCTTGGCGATGTGTTTGGTACCGACCCCGAGACTTGGACCGAGATTCACGCTGAATCAGACAGCGTGAGACGGAATCTCAATAATCCCAACGTGGTAGAGCTTGCGTTGGATGCGATGTCGTTCGCCACTCTTCCCGAACAGAGACCCGAGGAAAGTGTTGATAACCATGATGTCGACGAAGTTCGGGACATAATGCAACGCATGTCGCGCCCTCCACTCAGTGTGTCTATTCCGAGTTCTGCAGATTTGAAACGGAGGTCGTCGCCATCCACAGCTATCGGAAGACGATCTGTGCCACCGCCTTTGGTCCTTGTTCCCAAATCATCGCCAACAGACACCGGTATCGATGGCGGCGACGTAAGCTTCCGCGACAGAGAGGGTCTGTCCCTTGAATTGGACCAAGAGTACGAGCGATCGCGGAACCCTGGCGAGGAGAAACGAGTGGGTACTGTATTTGAGGACTTGGACCTTGGCCTGGATCTAGGGGATGATGACGAAGAGGTCGGGCATTTCTTCTCTTTCCGTCCTAAATTGATTTATCATTGTTGCAGTATGACGAGAATGACCCGAACGACCGACGGCGAAGTCAATACCTCATGAAAGCGAAATTAGACGAGATCGAGAGGGTGAGGACCATCCAATGGCTTGCCGTGCATAACCTGACGGGCATACAGACCCTTGCTCAATTTTCCCCTCGACAGCTGAAAACAGCAAAGCTAGATGAGGACCCGACGATAACACACCGCCGCAACCTCTCCGCTACATCTCAGCCGCGCACACCAACCGAGTACGTATGAGCAACCACTTGTTGCCGTATCTAATGGATCACAGAAATTCATCTGCAAGCCCATCACGTAATGTATGGCCATCTATCCCCTATGCCTTGATGTCCAAAACAGCAAATGGCTCTCCGAGACCAGCGGATTCGTCCCCCCTCCCCCCAGTACTGGCGCTGAATGGTGTTTCAACTGGTGCTCCCAAAGCTTTCGTACCTTCATCCAGCCCCTCCACTGCACCAACAGAAAGCCAACTCCGACGTCGAGATCTCGAACAAGCCATCTACCCTGGAATAATACCCTCCCCTTCTCGCCAAGCAAACATGGCCACCGACTCTCTGATTCCCCTCTCTCCAGATCCATTCGGGCGTCATCCTTCTGTCTATGAAGTCAACGCGGCTCCCGTAGAAAGCTACTGGGATCCTGCGACGCAAACTTTCTCCCATGAGCCTTTCGACTCCAGTCCATCAATGTCATCGACAGACGATGGTTCAGGATCCCTCCCCTCTGCAACGCCATCCAGTCGCTTCTCTGCTGACTCGTCGAGTGCAATGGACCAGGGTGATAGAGCCACCAAGTCGACTGCACCGCTCGTCAGCGTGAAAGGCTTCAAGAAGCTGTGGCGCAGAAGTAAATCGTCGTCCAACGCTCTTCCTCAGCCACCAACTCCTGGCCGGACTTCTTTCCAGGTCTCCGGTTCCCCGCACCCACCTTCGACTGACCAACTCATGGCACGGCCTGTTTCTGGTGCGACCGTGAAAGGTTTAAACGGGAAAGCGCATGTAGGGCAACTGCAGTTTGATCCAACATCAAGACCGTCACTTTCAAGCTCTCGACCAAATTCACCAGCCGTCTTGCTGAATGCGCCCCAAGAGAAGCCAAGTGTTCGCAAGTCCATAATGAAATCGTTGAAATCCGTCACTGGTGCAGTAGCACAACAGGCGACGAATGGGTCTGAGCCTCGGAGGAGCTCGGAGCGGCCTGTATCCAATGAGACAATCAAAGCCGGACGCCCGAGTATCGTAGATGGCAGTGCACCGCGCACTCCTCAACTTCCAGAACAGTATCTTTCATCTAGCCACGCCCGAACCGGGAGCAACTTCCTCGAGCGCCGGAAATCAGCCGCGCGGTCAAAAATAGGTCCGGGTTATCATTACTCGTCCGCGTCGCACGACTTATTGTCGACAACTCCGCTTGCACGGTCCTCCGTCGTGCAAGCAGGTTCTGCCCCCCCGTCTCAATCACACTTCTCCACCCCTTCCCAAGACTCACAAGCAGAAAGTCTGGCAAGCCTTGAGACGTCCCAGTTCGAGCTTGTCTCTCCAAAAGCACATCCGAACTTGACATATCCGTACATGATGCTCGACCACGAGTAGTCTGTCATATCCGGTTTGTTCATGTTTAATTTCCCTACGATACATTTGGTGGGACATGGTGCATACCCCCTGACTTTGTGCAAAACGGACCTCGATAATCCTCTAGGTCAGTTCCTTCGCTTCACATTTACCTACACCAGCTAGTTTCATCCTGCTTGCTTTGCTCGTCTGTCGCCTGTTTATTTTTGTATATTCTCACTCTCGTTGACCCACAACATCTGCATTCCCTGAGTGCATGTCTGATGCGTGCCCAGGTCCAACGCGCCGCCACATGACATCCAGGACAACTTCCGATGGTCATCAAACAGGTCGCCAAAAAAAACGCGTATGCTGGTGCGTCCGTACGGTCTCTGCGGTGCCACTGCAGCTCGGCAGCGTGAACGCGTTGGTCAGTGGTGACTCATTCCGCACCCGCGGGCCCAGCCATGGGACACCAAACCTCAAGGCCGCCGCCCTGACTGCGTGCACCAATTCCCTGATGAAATACGCAGAGCCTTCTTAATGACCTCCATCACTCACCTCCCTATCCTCCTGAGCTGCTTCTGAGTTCTACTTGCCATGATTCGAATGCCGCTGCCTTTCCTGGGCGTGTTTGTCGCGTCGCTATTGGCCAGCTGTGGGGCATACACAACCAGCGCTACTGCCCGACGGCTTCCTTCGTATGCAGCATCAGTCAACGCTTCTGCAGCCTGCCTAGAGATTGCGTCGTCAGTCTCATCGGCTTCAGAAGTGTTCTTCCATGGTTCGAGGTTCTGCATTGACCGTGACGTATGATTGACACGCGTGTCTGACAGGAACAGAACCATACCCCAGAGACATTAGCCACTTCGCAGTCTCGAGCACCCAAGAAGCCGCGTGTGCGTTTGAACCTGGCACGGCGGAAGACGTTGGGGTCGCTGTGCGTGTCAACGTCCACGCTGAGCACACCTTCTGACATGCCCGACCCCGTTCGATAGCTTCAGATCCTAGGAAAGACCGGGTGCCCATTTGCCGTCAGTATGAGCGCGCGTTGGTTGTCAGCCCCCTCCCACTCACTCTGAGTCGATGGCGTGCAGGTCAAGGGCGGCGGGCACACCTTGAACCCGGGTTTCTCTTCCACTCACGGGGTACAAATCGCAATGTACCGCTTCGCCGGCGTGGCGTACGACGATGGTGCCCAGACGGTCACGATAGGGGCCGGCATGATCTGGGATGACGTCTACGCCGCTCTGGAACCGCACGGGGTGAACGTCCCCGGGGCTCGGGTCTCGGGAATTGGTGTGTCTGGCTTCACGCTCGGGGGAGGTACGCAGGCCGGGCATGCTCCGATTTGTGGGTGGACGGATCACATGATCGCACAGGGTATTCTTGGCACGCGAACCAGTACGGTCTGGCTATCGACCTGGTGGACGCATTCGAGCTCGTGTTGTCGAATGGCACGGTAACGAACGTCACCGCCTCCCAGGCGGATCTGTTCTTTGCTCTGAAGGTACGACTTCCTGTGCGTCTGCGTTTTTCTATCGCGTGTTCACCCGTCCGCAGGGCGGATTCAACAACTTTGTAAGCATACGTACTCCCGTCGATGACATTGAGGCTGGATTTGGTACAATGCAGGGTGTAGTGACGCAGTTCACGTTCAGGGCGTTTCCGCAAACACAAGTTTGGGTAAGTGGTGTTCATTCCTCCACGGACGGATTGCTGGAATGAAACGGCATGTTCGGCTACCTTTGGCACCGACAGGGTGGCACCATCACCTATACCATCCCTGATCAGTTGACGAGAGCCACTGCCAACTTCACAGCAAACAACGTGGACCCAAAGGCGAACATCATCACGTCGTACGGGTTCTTTCAAGCCGGGAACACGAGCGAGGTAGGCGGCCACTGCGCATTTTCATTTGGCCACACGTGACTTGGTCCGACATGAACCTGGCCGGCCATGGCGCGTGGCGTCTTATCCCCCATGTGAAGCTTTGGAAAAACTGACGGACCCGTCGATAGGCGGTCAATATCGCTATTCTGTTCTACGATGGCCCATCGCCGCCTGCTGGCCTGTTTGACGGCTTTCTGACGAACGACAGCAACACGGAGGTCTTCACTCGGTCGTTCCTGTCGCTCGTGCAATCCTCGAATGCGAACGCAACGTGGGGTCTACGGTGAGGTCACCTAGCAGCTTGCGTCTCTCGGTTGGCCGCTCACGCGAGCAGAGCATCCTTTAACACGATATCGGTGCTCACTTATTCGGAGGACTTGTTGCAGATGATGCTGAACGAGACCGTCGTGAGTCCATTGGACGTTTATTTATTTTATTGTCACACGCCCACATCCGTCCGACCGTGCAGTCGCAAGGAACCGGGCTTCCGCTGGGTTATGGGTACACCAGTTTCAGCGCTGAACCCTTTCTACCGAGCATCTACAACCACACCACGCTGCCGTCCGCATGGCCCCCGTCAAGGGCGCTGCCGTTCTCGCCCCTTAGCGTCGTCTTTGCATGGACTGGCAACGGAACGACGGACGATGTGATCATCAATGGGATGAGGGAGAGCGCAGCCAGGCTCCAGGTAAACACGTCAGGAACGGAACAGCTACCGTTGTATGGGAACTATGCCCTCGCCAACACGCCCCTGGAGGCGATGTACGGCGCGAACGTAGCAAGGCTGAGGAGGATAAAAGCGGAGGTGGATCCTGAAGACGTGATGGGACTCGCTGGCGGGTTCAAGTTTTGATGGCCCTCGGGCAAAGAGGCTCTTGCCAAGGACCTGATCGCTATTTAGTACTATTATGTTATACACGTCCCTAGTCGTAGAGTTTCCACCATAAGTAGCGTACGCGGACTCGTTTCTCATGGTCTATCGTAGGTCATATTTAGTTCAGTTTGGGAATGGCACCTGTTACCCGAGGCTCGCCAAATACGGAAAGGGGTGGGTGGGCAGACAGGGCCAGCGTCGTGGATCTCCGCTCATGGGGGGCGGCGGCGGGCAGCTCTGGGACTCGGATTAAACCTTGATGAAGAAAAAAAAAAAAAAGTTTGATTCAGGAGCGGGAGGGATTTCCAGGTCCGGTAGGTCGTAGAAAGAAAGTGAACGGTGTTCCCTGCGCACGTACTCCCGAGTTGGCCAGAGCACGACTGGCAGGGATGGTGTCGATCGTCCGACCGCCGCGTGCACGCACTGGTTAATCCCTTGCTGAGGAGGCTCCGTAGGAAGGAAGCCTTGAGCGTAGTGATCCCAGTGACTCGGGGTTCATTTCTCGCAGGAGGTCAGCGAATCGGGTGCGGCGAGAAGGGAAGGCGCGTGGAGGCGGCGAGGGACGTCCTCCAGCTCCGAGGCCGCAAGAGGGCAAGTCTTGCACACTGCCTCTCTCACACGCCGGTCACCATGCGCGTACGGGACACGGCAGAGGCGGAGAGACCTCGCGACGATACGACAGGGTTTGAGGACGCCGACGCGTGCTCCCACGAGCTATGACTGCCAGCGCCAGCCCACTCAGGGGTCCGACTTCACCTCCTTGCCCTCGAATCACTCAAAAAGTCTGGAATCCCAAGTCATTGATCTGTACCACCTGCCGTCCGCCTGCTGGTCCAGCATGCGTGATACCCAGGACCTGCGTGTGTCTTTAGGGTTTGTCCAGGGAGACCCTGGGTCCCAAACACCAACCGAATCACTCTCTCCACTCTGTGCCCCTAGCTCGGGTGCCTCACGATGCTTTCGCTCTCACTCAACCACCTTCCACGGCCAAGGCCAGTTGGAACGCTTCGTGGACATACCGAGATCGTTTGGTCCGTCGTCTTCCTCCCAAACGGGAAGGAACTTGCCAGCGCCTCCAACGACGGCTCCATTCGTCTTTGGAACCTCGAACACGCTTCCGAAGCGATTCTAGGGAGCAGCAGCGGCGCGGTCTTTTGCCTTGTTTCGTTCCCTGACGGAAGGCAGCTCGCTAGTGGTGGCCTTGATAGATCCGTCAATGTCTGGGACGTCGAGGTCCGGGAGGCCGTCGACGGTCCTTGGAAGGGTCACACAAGTAGCGTCAGATACCTTGATATCTCGAGCGACTGTCGCTACCTCGCTAGTGGATCATTCGATCACAAGGTGAACGTCTGGGATACCGAAAGTGGACGGATCGTGCGAGACGAAGCGTACTTGAAGGGTGACGACGGGGAGATCAACTGTGTCAAGTTTTCGAGGAGGGACCGCAGGTTACTCACAGGCTCAGGGGATGGTTGTCTCCGTATCTGGGATTGGGAGTCAGGGAACTTGCTCGTCGGACCAATCAAAGCAGACGAAATGCCAATCTGGGCAGTCGCCTGGTCACAAGACGAAACCCAGATTCTTTCTGGCTCAGGCCAAGGTGTGCTCCGTCGTTGGCAGGCCTCGACGGGCCGCGTCATTGGCGAGCCTGTGCACGCGCACAAGAGTATCATATACTCACTGTCTGTCTCGAATAACGGTGGCTGCTTGGCGAGCGCTTCCAGTGACTGCACTGTCAAAATATGGAACGCCACGACGTTTGAACAGATCGCAATTCTAGTGCACCCTGACGAAGTCAATTGTATCGCATTCTCGGCCGACGACCGACTGCTAGCTACGGCATGCAGCGACTCCTTAATTTATATTTGGGAGCTGCCCCAAGCCAGCTTGGATTCGGGCCTTGTGATAGATGGGGAAAGTGAAGGTAGATCACTGCTTGAGGTAAGCCTCGTATGTCCGGTGGTGACAAATACCATAATGAATTACTGCCAGCAACCAATGGCAATTCCCTTGGAAGATGACGTGATGGAGCATGGTGGGAGTTCCCAGAGGAACACCGAAAGGTTGAAGGCGATCTTGGGTGTAAGTTGAATCCGTAATCTTCTATTGGTTTTGGCAAAGTCCCGAGTCTTTTAGCAGACGCAGTCCCCAGTGCACTCTCCGGAGAGCGCAGACATCGACAAAGAGAGGCCGGAAGGAAATGCGGCGGCGCCCACCGTAACAAAGAAGAAGCGCCTTATGCGTCTCCTTAGCTTCATGCATACCCACCGTCGATTCCGGATGGATGGCATCGACAATGTACAAGAACCAGGGCAAGCGAGACGTAAACTATCACAAAGGATTAAGGGAACAATTGCGAAATCGCGCAAGGTATCCTTGATTCATACGCGAAAACTTGCCTTTCGTAACGTTTTCTGCGTAGTTCATCTCCAGTCTGTGGTAACATAATCGGCTGTTCGTGCAGAATGGGATCGTTGGCGTATCAAGACTCGAAGGACGGCGGTACATTCGGAGACCGGTCGACGTGTTGTTCTTGGTTTGTGCTATTTGCGTGCCATTTCTGGGCCATGCTCGCTTCCCCATACGCCTCGGTGGCTAGGAGTACAGCAGAGGATTGAGGGTCAAGCTTACACACGTCTCAACCCCGTGTGATATACTGCCTCGTGGACGTCCGGATTGGCTTTTCTCGGACTACTGCGTTGGCAGAGCATGCGGCAAGAGGCATATTAGTTACAACTGCGATATCATGTCAGTAAGAATTACATTAATATTAGCCTGTGTCGCACGATGACGGATCTAATCCGTCATCGTGCGTCCGAAGACATCAGTATCCAGGGTCTACGACGGAATCAACAATGATAGGTGAACGTTGCCGCATTCGCTTTTCAATGACAGCATTCAACCCTATCTGCGTCATGGGGCTAGATTGTATGGCAAAGGGAAATAAGGGCCAGCGTACCATACGTCCTTGCCCTAATAGCGGACCAAATTCTGCCAACCGAGCTTCAGGTGACAGATCTAAAATACCTTCGAGCGATCTGTCGTACAGCATCACGAAGGCTGCGAACGCATTCATGCCTTGCACTCTGGCAAGGTCTGACTCCCCCTGGGATAGAGCCACATCAGTGGCACGTGTATGGGGGACCCTTGAACACGATCGAAACACGCACTTCTCGTTCGTCCTCTTCCAACCAATCTCTTTCGCCCCAGAGCAATCCGTATCCTCGTTCCGTTGAAATTGCGCATGCTTCCTCCCCGAAACATCTTACAAATTTTGCAGCCTCTTCGACGTCATTTGCGAACGCCCAGCTAACCGTGCAACTTGGGCTCATAGTACCGCAACCTTCCGCAATCCCTAGGTTTCGCCTAAGCTTCTTGATAGCCTTGCATACCGGAGGAGTATAAGCGTATGGGATTGGTCTTGAAACTTGCGAGTGGTCGGCCCTATAACTGCGTGCGGTGGGGAAGGCCTCGAAAATGACAAGGAGGCTCAAGTAACGCCATGATTCGCTAGAGATTTGTTCGACAGCAGATTCGATATTCGCTGGTAATGCAAGTAGTGGCATAAACAGCACGCCATGATCCGGATCAATGACGATATCAGTCCCGCCAAGATCATGTCCTTCAACGAGATCAATTCGGCAAAGATAACTTTGTAGCTCATGGAGCAATGCGCGTTTCTGGATGAGGGACACAGAGACGAGGTAACGGTGGACTTTCACGGCAGGAACCCAGTGATCGGGAAGACGAACAGTGTGCTGATCGAACACGTCATCGGGAGCGGCTCGCGGAAGTATTTGGTCGGGAACATCTGGTGTTTGATGTGTCGGTGTATCATTTCGGGTCTCGGAACACTCGATGCTACAACTCAATGTGCCTTGGTTGCGAAGCCCAATGAATGTAGAGAACAGATCTTTAGATGATGCCGGCACAAGATCGTCCAGTTTGCGCCGCTTGGTGGCCCTGGAGCTTGTCTGTTCGCGCTCCCACATTAAAACGGGATCATCTTCCAGACGCCCGACATGACGGTCACTTGGGATTGACGGAGGTGCATTCTGCACTTTCGGATGTGCGAACTCATGTGAGGGTCCCAGCGGCTGATTTTGCGACGCGAACGAAAGTGGTTCGAAAGACGGAGAATCAGATGAGGGGAATTCAAAGTAACAACTCCAATCGTGTTGGGGATCACGTTCACGGTCAACCTGTTGGCAGTCATATATGTACCAAGGGGGTACACTTTCCTGGTTTCCACGTTCAGAATGTTCATTGCTGACCTTGTCCTTTGCCTCGGGTGTATCTTCGTAGAGTCGGTCGTCTTGGGGCGGACGCAAAAGGTGGTGCGGAGCAGAAGATTCACCGGTTGAATATCGACCGATATCGTTGTCCATGATGTCGGTCCCCGAGTCATCGAAGGCAAGAGCACGACTGCCGGAACGACATTCCACAAGATCGAACGAGTTTGGCGGTCTCCAGTGTAGTCCATGCTGACAGGAGTTTTCGTCTCGGATCAGTATGTTCCCATCATGAGATCGTGCGACACGTTGCCCGGAGTCCGTGTCATCCTGTACCTGTACCTCGATTTCTGCATCGCGCGTGATCTGGGCACCAGATGCTTTCAACCTCTCTCGCCGTGTGAGCAGGTACCCGGTGCGACTGCTTTCCTTCGGTCGTTTGGGCGTAGGGCTTATCCCAAACTCTTCGCATCCACGTGGAACATTCGGAGTTAAGATCAGATGAGCTTCTTCGGCCGATATCAGAGGGGTTCCCAGGTTGAGAAGGTCCCCAGCTGCTCTCTCACACTTCTCGTCGCAGTATCCCGGCACTTCGCCCTTGGATTGAATGGGTTTCGCAATCCCTGCGACTTCCTCGTCGGTTGGGATCGTTTTTCCAAAATTGAATGGCCTGAAAACTATGTCAGACATTAGGAAGGAGTCAGGACAGAAAAAATGTTGATGGACAGTCGAAGGAAAACTTGATGGAGAAAGCAGACAAACCTCCATGAAAGATCGAGCGCTAGTGGTTTGATGCCTTTGACTGGCCTCAGGAAAGCCAGAGGACTTTTATGTCTGGCGGCGTCGAGGCATTCGGGTTCCGTTGGTGTGACCAAGGCTCGCACTCCTCCGGGAAAGAAAATGAGCTCTTTTGGGTGCGCGGTTGGTGGTGGCATGTTTGGGACTGAGAGTCAAATCAACATGCGTCACAATAAAGGGGGGGCCAATAATAGTTATCAAGGGGACTCCGCATAACCCCCGGGACGGAAGCTTTGCAAAACACACGGCCTACTTAGTGAGAACAGATTATTTTCAGCTCACCATCCATCAACATCATGTCCTTGTCGACGAGTCTTTCGTCCATGATGTAAGAAAAGGGGTCCTGTGGAGTGGAGACGTAAATGCTTGCGACTGCGTCATCGAACCGTTGCTCTTGAAGGTCCTTAATAATGCCAACCGAGGCCTCTTCTGCTTGATGCTCAATAAGAGACGGAGGGTGTCCAAACAGTAAGCTTGGAGCGGTCTGGCGAGGCAAGAGGGGGTGAGGAAGGTGCATGTCAGATTTGACACCTAGCTGGGAGGTGATTGGTTTGTGAGCCTGCGCCATTGGGAGAGGTGCGGAGATGAAAGACGTGATAAAGAAGCCTGGGCTGGGCATATCATGGGGTTAGAGAGATTGTATAAAATATTTATTCACGCAAAAAGAGAACCCTAGGAAAAGAAGGACTGCCAACAGACCTCTTCGCCGCCGTCAACAGATCGGTAGTTCCTCCGTGGTCTGGGCCTTCTTCAGTCAATGTGCTCCTGCGCCCAAATTTGCGTAGACGCGGAATCTCCACTTCGTCTGAGACACGTACATTCAACTCTCGGCTGTAAGGAGAACTGACAAAAGGTAGCGTACCCATTTTGGCAGTTACGAGTGACGTTGCTGGTGTGCCAGGAGGGGATACATTCCATAATTTATCAACCAAACTCCTATTCGAGGAATGTGGAGAGGGTGGGGGTGGCGAAGAAAAATTCAGTGTTGCTAGGATATTTGATCGAAATTAGTTTCTGCCTCGCATCCATGGGGGGGAATTTAAACCGACTCCACCCGCTGGCGACCTCCATATGGTGGTTGTTGATGTCACCATCCTCACCGTCTATGAACTCTGGTGATGCCACCTGGAGCATGGAGATCAGGTTGGGGACACGTGTTGTGTTGCTGAGACCAGTTTCTGTAGTGCCCCTGATACCTTTATGAGTAGAGAACTCCTGTGCGACTCGGGGAAACTGTGGTGGCGAGTCTAAACTGGGGAGGCACCGGGGCGGTGACTCATGGCTCAGAAATTCAGGCACATTAGGTGTTCTCTCGAAGTAATCGACCAGTTTTTCTGCCATAGAAGGGACCAAGGCCGATTGAATGAACGGCCTCGCACGTGCGCTTGTGGCAGATTCAAGTTCGAGGCGGAGATCCCTACAAAGGGATGAGGGCCAGCCATAAATACCGCGTGAAGCATCTGCAGAAACTAGTGAAGCATACAAAACATCGTCAACAGGAGGTGTCGGTAAATCCTCCATGCTCGGTACTGGGAGCGCATCGAGACCGAGGAATGCTGTCAAAGTAGAACTCGTGCGCGGGATAGATGCTCGATAGTTTGTGTTCCCAAGCTTCGGAGTGTCACGCCTTGCGCGTTTCGAGAGGATGGGAGAACACGCAGGTCGGCATATCAATGACAGTCTCACATCTGATACGCATACAGAAACCGGTAAAAACATGCATATATGCGCGGAAGAAACGCACAGCAGTCCTCGTCTTGCCAACATTTCTCGGTTTGGAGATCTTGCAGATCAACAGGATGGAAGAAGGTCCTGAGGTATTTAACGTGTGTTGATGAAGTAACCCATCTCTCTTCTGGAGTGGTGAGGTCGAGAGAATTCAAGAAACCCACAAGGACTTCGAATGGCTCTGTAGGAGGGTGAAACGAGCGTGCATCCGCCATGGGCACATGTTCGAGCGTTTGGAGGAGCAGCTAGAGGAAATTCGTGATCAAGAAAGCGCTGAGAATGTAGGAAGACCTACTTCCTCAACGACCCTCTCAGTAAACACGACATGGTCCGACGTGAGGTGATTGCGCGCGTAAGGCAAGAGGACCTCCCGTATGTGTCTACGCAAACGGAGTTCGTTGGCTGAGTCAATATGGAAGGAACAAGGATCCATGGCCCGCGAGGGGGTAGTGCACTGTCTGTCAATGATTTCTGTTCGGCCAAACAGGCAGCGCTGTGTCTGTGAGCTGGCAGGAACCGGACTTCAGATTAACATATTGCCAGCGCCAAAAGTTATGCCATAACAGTGACACCGTGTCGATCTAGTCTCTAACAGGGTCACTCAATCACGCCGCCTCGTCTGTTTCTGTCTCACATCGATGTATTACCCCAAGGAGGGCGAGAGGTGCAAGAACGAACCGACGACATTGTAACAGCAATAGGGAGCCTAATGTAGCTCAAATGGACGAGAACGATTGACAGATGGGCCAACCTCTTTCATTGCGTTCCATAGAAAAAGACGTCAGCATCGTGCGCGAGGTAAAACAAGCAAGATAAAGGGTCAGATAAATGGGGTACGCTGTAACCATGTGTACGTCTGGAAGACTAATCGAATTCATCACCGCAGCCAATCGAAGCTTGGAATCTCGAGAGAAACAGATTGAAACGCACCTTACTCGGGGACTATGCCTGAACAGATGTTCAGACAGAGGGTAAAACGTGACATGTAAAAACCGTTTGTTTGGTTCTGTTTCCAGCTACCAAGGCACGCGATCTGGGTACCAAATACCAAGGAGGGATTCAAGCCACGAGCTCGTGATTGCTCTGAGAAGCGTTCAACTGAGTACAATTGATACCGTACCGCATGCAACAGCCAAGACATTTCCTCGGAATCATGTGTGGAAGTGAAACACAGGGTACAAGAATAAGGGCCAAATGGGTCCTTGTCTAGGGTGGCGTGCTCTACTGAATGCAAAATGTCCGTATCGATGCGCGTACTATAACGTCCAGGAAAAAAAGATCGTGACGTGGCAGAGTGGCGCTGCGGAAACCTGTATTATACAGCCTAGGTCCGTGCTTCGAGCAGGGTAATTATGCTGAGAGAAAATGCTCCAGTAAAGATGCGCCTGTATGTAGAGCGTATGCGAGGGCCAGCGGCAAAGTGAGCGCCAACAGGACTACGATGGACACGAAGTTCGCAGAGAGAGGACTGAGAGAGTAACGTGCAACTGCAAAGTTTTCTGGATCGGACTGGATTGAGGGTGGACAGGATAGGACATACCTGTGGTCGTAGGAGAAGGAGAGGGCGGAAAGTAAGTGACCTTGGTAGGATGATGAGTGGAACGAGCGAGGATGTCATCGTGGACGGCAAGGTCGAGCTGAAGTTCAATGCCAGCGAAAGTTATTGCAGGAGTATCTGAATCACCAGCAGAAGCAGAAAATGGGACGACCAGAACGTCGCTATCGAATTCCCAATTTCTGTGTGACGTAGATTGCACAGTAGTCCAGCCAAAAGTAGAGAGCACGCGGGAAACAAGAGCGTCAAGATCTGCGTTGCTGGCAATCCGCGCATTCGCGTAAGGGAAGAAGGGATCCATGGAAGCGTAGGCGGCGAGGGTCTGCTGGACGTGGGCGAGGAAGTAGGCGGGAGGTTCCTTGTCTCCGATAGGGGGGCGCGGGGGAAGATCTAGCTCGAGGCACGCGCTGTCGACACGGGTTGTCCTCCAAGAGGGGAGGGCTGAAGGGAGACCGATTGCCGTGCAACGGCAGCCTCGGCCTGCTCGCACGACTGGCCAGTCAGCCACGTGTGGACCAAAGACGTGAGCATAGTAGGACTTGCAGTCATCGCAGAGGGCGGAGAGTGTGGAAGAGAGAGAAGCATGGAGAGAATCGAGGAGTGCACGAGCGATGTGCACGCGAAGGTGGGTGCGGATCAGGAGATGGAGCTCCGAGGGAAGGGGGACGGGGAAGGGAAAGTGGGTGTTGGAGGCGATGGCGGGGTGGATGACTGTGAGGACGGCGTGGGTGAGGGACGTGCGGGATGTGCGAAGGGACGGCATGGGGAGGGAGGGAGGGGGAGGGGGAGGGGGGAGGGGGGATACTTAAATGAAGGGAGATGTCGCGAGGAGCACGGACCGATGTGATTCATGGTCTCAACAGAGAAGCGAATGAGATCGAAACCCTAACCCCAAACTAGGTTCATCTCTCGCCATGTTTCCCCTCCTCCGACGGCGGCTGTCCTCCACGCGGGCCATCTCGACCTGCCCCGCCCTGCACGTGAACCCGCCCGACCCTGCCACAGAGTCGGCCGAGTTCGATGCGCGCGTCGTCCGCCTCGCCGAGTTCTTTTCTCGTCCCCGCTTTGCCAACATCTCCCGCCCGTACTCGCCTCGCGACGTCGCTCTCAAACAAGGTTCTGCCCCCGTCCTCCCTCTCCCTGCATCCCTTCTAGCCGACAAGCTCTTCCGCATCTTTGAGCACGCCAGCGCAAATGGTCTACCCGTCCACACCATGGGCGCCATCGACCCTGTCCAGATGACCCAGATGGCAGGTCACCAGCAGGTTGTCTATGTATCTGGCTGGGCTGCCTCCTCCCTTCTCACCACCGGCAGCAATGAAGTCGGTCCTGACTTTGGGTGCGGTCCGCTTCTTGTCCTGGCCCTACCTCGTTGACGTGACACAGAGATTATCCGTACACCACAGTTCCGAACCAGGTACAACGTATATTCCGCGCTCAGCAACTGCACGACAAAAAGCATTACGATGAGCGTATGTCCGCCCCCCCAGAGGCACGCACAAAGATGCCATACACCGATTACCTTCGACCCATCATCGCAGATGCCGACACTGGGTAGTCTCCTTCTATCAGTCCTCCAATGCGATGCTTACAACTTGATAGTCACGGTGGCCCCTCTGCTATCATGAAACTGGCCAAACTGTTCGCCGAGTCCGGCGCGTCCGCCATCCATCTCGAGGACCAACTCCACGGCGGCAAAAAGTGTGGACATCTTGCAGGAAAGGTTCTCGTACCTGCATCTACGCACATTTCCCGCCTCGTGGCTACTCGGTTCGCTCTCGATATGCTGGAATGTCCGATGCTGCTGATCGCGAGAACCGATGCCGAGAGTGGGAGACTTCTCAGCTCAAGCGTGGACGCCGGGGATCACCCGTACGTGATAATTCTCTACCTTGTGTTCGATCCTTGAGTGATCGATGATCTTTGCGCAAACAGCTTCATCCTAGGCACAACCACTCCCGGACAGCCCCTTGCGGAGGCACTTGTGAATGCTCCCAACGCTACCGATGCTGCGCGTATTGAAAAGGATTGGGATGAGACCCATCCATTGATGACCTTCGACGAGGGTAAATCTGCCCTTTATCACGTCTCGCCCGGTTAACACCTATACCGTCAGCCGTCAAACGCGCACTTCACACCACCGCTTCCATTTCCTCACCCGATTCTGTTTTCGAGCACTACAGATCTCGTGTCGCTGGCAAGTCAAACTCTGAGTCACGAAATGTGGCTAGGGAGATCCTTGGCACGGACATTTTCTGGGATTGGGATCGTATGTATCTCACTTCATGTCTAGATTTCAAACCCCTCATACGCTATCCAACCAGTTCCACGCACGCCAGAAGGTTACTACCGCCTTCAGGCTGGTCTCGCCCCCGCCATTGCCCGCACACTCCGATATGGGCCTTATGCTGACCTTCTTTGGCTTGAGACCTCGACGCCCGATCTGGATCTGGCGCGTTCGTTTGCAAGAGAAATAAGAAAAAAGACTGGCCAGAGGAAATGGATGGTGTACAATCTCAGCCCGAGCTTCAATTGGCTGAGTAGAGGCTTCACAAAAGACGATTTGAGAAACTTTATCTGGGAACTTGGAAAGGAAGGGTGAGTGCTGTCTTCTCCATCCAGTTCCGCTCTTGCCTCTTGAGGCGGCGCTCATGCAGGAGTCTCCTTTAGGTTCGTTCTTCAGCTAATTTCGCTTGCGGGTGTGCACAGCAACGCTGTCACTACTGGTGCGCTCCAATGGGTTCGTTATGTGCACTCCTGACATGCCGTGCAGCTGAGCTGGCGGCACGTTACAAGACTGAAGGGATGCTTGCTTACGTCGACCTGGTCCAACGGAAAGAGAAGGAAATTGGATGCGATGTGCTGACGCATCAGAAGTGGTCAGGGGCCAATTATGTCGATTCCATCATCCAGACAGTGTCGGTGGGATCCTCGAGCACGTCTGCGGTGGGCAGGGACTCGACAGAACACGCGTTCTAGAGTTTCCTCGCACGGGACACGCTTGAAATATGCCGGGGCTAGATGCCTACCATGTGCCTGCGCTCCTAATACGTCCAGAACAGCAAGCAATGTGTGATGACGAAGCAATCTTGGTGCAAACAAATCACGATTTAATAACGGCGTACTCATCGGCGTGACCACATTCTAGATCCGCCTAATTGTAATTTGGGTCTTCCCGAGAACCGATACAGCGCCATCAGACGACTCTTCGCTGGGAGTGTTGTAGGAAGGGCGAATGGTTCTTCGAGAGCGACGGCGCGTTCAAGCGAGGTCACGCCCGCCGGGATCTCCATCTCTCCTTGTAAATTGTGATCGAATTCGATTCCATTGGTCGTCATCTTCGAAAAACGAACCAGACCTGTCTGCGTCGCCCATGGAATGGGCCCGCCAAAATCGAATCTGGAGGAAGCTCTCCCGATGAATCTCATGAAACGTACCTTGATCGACTGAGATAGAACAAGATGAGTTGCTAGGCACTCGATACTTACCGCACAAACAATGCTTGCCATCGTGACAGCAATGAAGGGTAACACACATCGAAGTTTCGCGCTTGGGGGGACACGCGTGTCCTGGGTGTAGGTCAGGTAATATTCCCTGTCGTCTCCTCGTTCTTCAGTTCGCTCAAGAGCGACCGCCTGCCAAGGGCGAACTGTGTGGGAATACAAGTTGGCAAGACAATAAGCCGTCCCCCAAGCTTCGAGCGAAGGGAATGTGGTACCACTGTCAAGAGCCCTGGAAGTACATGCGAATCGGGGGAACTCAGCTCACACTGAGGGTCCCAGAGACCTCGATCCATATGATCATGTCCGCTAAGGGAGGCAGAACGTACAAGGAGCTGAGGTGTTGCCCTTTTCAAGAAGAAACCATGATCGTCGGGTCGGTGTGGGAGGCCAACGACACAACAGGTGCAATTTCTGCAACTGGCCTATAGATAGCCTTATGAAGTATACAGCTTGATGCGACCATGAGTCGCCGTGAATCAAAGAGGTAATCCGAAGTCAAGAACGGCTGGCGTGGTTACTTAAGTCTGCTCCCCTGGCATTGACATCGTATCGATCTCTAGACCCATCCCGATGCCTCGATCTCCGTGGAAGACTAAGCATCTTTCGTTCGTGTGACTTTGAATATCTTCACCTCCAGATCGGCGTCTACCTGGTCGGGGGTCTGTAATAAAACGTGTCCGGCGACATCGTAAGCAACTTCTTCTATCCTTAATACCTTCCCTGTCGTGCGGTGGAGTCACAGACAGCCAACAATTGAATACGAAGATCGACGGCTCACCAATTTCATCGAGGAAGTATGTGAATGTGTCCTCATTACGCACAGTGAGCGCAATGAGCGCCAGTCGAGCGCGCTCGGATGAGAGTGCCAGAGAAATAGTCCCGACAAGCGGAGGTACCAGCATAGGATCGAATACCTGTTGGCAAAAATCAGTTTACAGATACATAGGCCAGTTCACACGAGGTGACACCAGAATAGTGAAGTACGGACAATGTCTGCCCCCAGTATAATGTCTGACTTAGCTTCATCAAGGAGCGATGTCAATCTATCCTGGTCTGAAAGTGAATTCAGCCAATCTAATGATTTGTAATGTATGCCCGGATGATAAGAGGATTTGTCTAGGTGGCTCTTCAAAAAGAGAACGCAGACGTCATATCTGACTTACTACACGGTAACCTAACATTGCTTTGACATCGAGCAAGCACAGAGGAATTCACGTCAGTAAGGTATATGGAGGGTTTCCTGTGACTGGAGGTTGTTGTGGCATGAAGCTGCAAACTTGCGATCAAAATGCCTATGAATCCGGTCCCGCTCCCCAGCTCGAGCACATTGCAAGTGTCCACAAGGTCTGCTCGCCGATAATAATGAAGCTAACAGTGATGACAGTTAATCCTGCAACTCACAAGGGTAGTGGATGAGGTACTGTGCCAAGGTTAGACTCGCTCGCCAGGTCCTAAAGCCCGTCGTCCCGGCCTCGATAGTAGTACGGGACTCTAGGAGGGTGATGGTCTCATAAGATTCCACCTCGATTGCGTGTCCAATTGCCCCCGGAAATCTCCAGTAACGTGTGATGAAAGAGCTGGAAGGCGCCCCCGAGCTATTGGACGCATGAAATAGGTTTACGATTAAAAGCGAAATCTTCCAAGGAGCATACCGCAAACTGGTTCCCAATGACAAGTAATGTGCATATATGCGCTCGTCGATTTCATTCTCCTGAGAATGAAATCAGACGACTAGCATACCGACCGATCATCGATCATCACGTACCTCGTCGCTCTGACATAGATCTTCGAGTTGAACGAGCGCCCACTTCCAAAAACCCTGTTGATATGGCTCCGAAGGGGGATACTGCCTCAGATGATGGTTCAACAGTATCTTTCTCAAGAAAAACTCGTGAGCAACAGCGAATGGAATGTTCAAAGGGAAAGAGATATCCTTCACAGCCACAAGAGCTGAGTATTGGAAAAGTAGCAATGCAAGAGGGGGTTCGAGTGGAGAAGACAGTCGGCGGTTACTCGATTCCTGCTCCATTACTAGACTAGATTATTGGCAAAAGTAGTCGCCAGCTGCCACCATTTTTTTCCCTCTCCGCTTGGTGAGTAATAGGGATGTGCCATCCGGTATGGGTTGATTCCCATGCAGAAAAGCCCGTATGTACTTTGGATCTCGCTGTGCTGATACAGAATGGGCTCACTCGGAGGCTGATTATGAATCTGAGCCTATTCCGCGGTGCGTGTCAATGTCATCAAGTGAACTCTGCTTAGATATGCCTCATGTCGCTTTTATCTGGTTTCCTTGATCGGCATGATAAAGAAGTGATGTTGGTGGATTCAGCTTGTCGGACTAGGAAGTAGATAGAATACAACGTGACTGAACGGAGGCCCCGGGCCGGCGCGGCAAGTGCGCAAGGTTCACCGCCAAAAATGGCAGGATGGTCGCTCGCTTGTTGAACACTTGGGCGTTCGGAAAATTGTGTCCTCGCGATTTTGCAACCCAAAGTCGTTCAATGATCCGTCGTTTGCACCACGCGTCGGGCAAACTACACTCTTCCCACAAGGATCCGTATGGCCACTTTGTCAAAAACGTCGCTCCTGCCTTTCGTGAACCCTCTCCCCGTAATTGGCTCGGTCGTGATGTGGTGAGAACTATCTGAACGTATCCTCGGGCATGAACTCATTGCTTGTAAAGCCATTCCCTCTGAATACATCATTTCAACCGCCAACTCCCCTTTCAGATGGGCTCCGGACTCGGCTATACCGAGCTTATGTGTTTGACCCCACTCAAAATTCTGTCCGCGCCCTCGCCGCTGCACACCACATAAGTATTAAACGCGTCGATGCGATACTGCGGTTGAAAGGTATGGAGGAAGCATGGAAAAAGGTATCTTTTATTTCTCCTCAGCTTACGTCGCCGATATTGATCTCCCGTGCTTTGGTGCTCCATCAGGAGGTGAGCGTCTTTCATGAATAGCCGAGTTCCCGACGGACACGATGATATATCATCATTCGCGGACTAAAGATCTTGCGACGCCTTACATCGCCGTAAGACATGATTCGACTTCAACCCCATCTGAATTCGTCCAACTACTTCATTCACCTGAAAATGTCCATGCTAATATTTGATCCGCTTTGAATAGAACAAGCAACTACAAACCGGGTTCACGAAGGGGATGGAGGACTTACTGGGTGTGACAGAAGCAGCGAGGCGCGAAGAACTCGATGCTTACGAACTCCCTGAACATGATCACAACGAAGAGGGTGACCGACACGACGTTGAGGAAGCGGATTTGCAAGATGAAGCCGAGGGTAACAACAGGGCACGACAACGTTACCAGAGACTCTTTTGGGAGAGTGTCGCTGAAGGGGAGGTTCGTGGTCTCAAGTGTGCCACCCATTGTTGAAGTTAATGGTCTCTCCAGGACCCGGTGATGCCGAGTGTTCTCGAGCGCCAGCAAGGTGCCTCCTTGACGCGTATGACGCCTAGGGGTAAGGCCACTGTTGTTGAACGCGCACCTGGTCGACCAGCCATCATGTTCGTCGATGTTGGCAACGCCTTTGTCGAAGAAAAGGAGCGAGAAAGGCGAGAACGCGAAGGCGTCCGCAGATCCGCATCGAGAGCACGGAAACGGGCGCGGGACCAGGGGTCGCAGGCTTAGTTACGTTTACTAGTTAGTAGTTTATAGAAAACGTGGACAAACAGAACGGGAGTTTGATCTGAGCCAGTCCGACCGGTACCACATCTTGAAAATGCAGCGCGGCCTTCCAATGGTATGCACGCTCTGCTGCACTCGTCGCAGCTGTTGATTCCGTTTTCACTAGCAACCGACGGTCGTCCTCCTCCGAGAGGGTACCGACACTTCGCAAGGCAATCCCCAATTACTCTCCAACATCTCGGCCTGCCTCGCAATCGCTCAGACGCTCTCTACTACTCTTGGACCTCGCGGGATGGACAAGCTGATCGTCAACGAGCGTGGAGAGGCGCAGATCACCAACGATGGTGCAACTATCCTCAAGCTTCTCGACATCGTCCATCCAGCTGCCAGAACGTTGGTTGATATCGCGCGTGCTCAAGATGCAGAGGTCGGCGACGGAACAACCAGTGTCGTTCTCCTTGCTGCGGACCTTCTTAAGCAAGTCCGCGGATACATCGAGGAGGGCGTGAGCCCCCACATCATCATGAAGGGTTTTCGCAAAGCATCGCAATTGGTAGATGTTCGCATTTGTCGTGATCCGATTGCATCTCACGTCTCGACAGGCAGCTGAACGCGTGAAAGCAATCCAAATCAGCGTTGACAAGAGTAATCCTGAGTAAGCCCGAGGCCTCTGTCTGATTAACCGTCCAACCTCCGCCATAGGCATTTCCGTTCACTTCTCCTCAAGTGCGCATCGACCTCGATGTCATCAAAACTTATCCACTCTGAGAAACCCTTCTTCTCAAACATGGTCGTCGATGCCGTTCAGTGTCTGGATCAGGATGACTTGGATGAATCACTTATAGGCGTAAAAAAAATTCCTGGTGGTGGCATGCAAGATTCCATATTAATCCTGGGTGTCGCTTTCAAAAAGACTTTCACATACGCAGGAGCAGAGCAACAGCCGAAATCCTTCAAAAAACCCCTCATTCTCAGTCTAAACGTCGAACTCGAACTCAAGGCTGAGAAGGACAACGCCGAGGTTCGTGTGGAAGCAGTTTCGGACTACCAGGCAATCGTTGATGCCGAGTGGGAAATCATTTATCGGAAACTTGAGGCCATCGAGAAGACCGGTGCAAAGGTCGTATTGAGCAAGCTGCCAATCGGCGATCTAGCGACACAGTGGTTTGCAGACAGAGATATTTTCTGCGCTGGCCGTGTTCCTGCCGGCGATCTTCGCCGAGTCTGTCAAGCTGTTGGTGGATCTATTCAATCGACCTGTTCGGGCATAGCTCGGGAACACCTTGGTACTTGTGGTTCGTTCGAGGAACGACAGATCGGTGGTGAACGGTACAATATCTTCGAAGAGTGTCCCAAGGCGAAGACATGCACTCTAATTCTTCGTGGTGGTGCGGAACAATTTATCGAAGAGGTCGAACGTAGTCTACACGACGCTATCATGGTAGTAAAACGGGCCATTCGGAATGGCGATGTGGTTGCAGGTGGAGGTGCCGTCGAGGTAACGTTTCGTCCCTTCTCCTGACACATCCAGAGCCAGACGGTCTACAGATGGATGTCTCTGCGCATATCCGAAAATACGCGCTATCGATCCCCGGAAAGCAACAGTTAATACTGACTGCATTCGCAAAAGCGCTGGAGATCATTCCCCGCCAAATATGCGATAATGCTGGTTTGGACTCGACGGACATCCTAAACAAGCTTCGTATGAAACATGCCACTGGTGCAAAGTGGTACGGCGTGGATGTCGACGGAACCGAGGGTGTGAGGGACAATATGGAGGCATTTGTGTGGGAACCTTCGCTCGTGAAGCTAAACGCGATCAGCAGTGCTGCTGAAGCGGCTTGCTTGATTTTGAGCGTTGACGAGACGGTACGAAACCCACAGAGCGAAGCGGTACGTAGCCATCCTCATTGTCTGATAGCTGAACTGAATCAAATATTTGACAGCAAAATCCTGGGCCACGTGCGCCACCTGGTGCGGCCCAACGGGCCCTCAGAGGTAGAGGTAGAGGTATACCTAGACGGTAACGAGACGTAACCTTGCAACGATGAACGCAGGATGATGGAAAGATGGCGTACCACCTATTCAATACACGCGTGCTAATGTCTTGAATTGCATTTCACGGGCAGGAGATATGTCTAGAGGCGGCAATCAACCGGGTCCGCCGTTTCAAGACTTCGGAGTTGTCAGTCCCCAAGCACAACGCGCAGGATGACCATAACACGACAGCGCGTTGGTATTATTTAACTGCTAGTGACTACAGAGGTATTATAAGTACTATATGTAAAGGAGTCACGTCAACTACCACGGCCCTTGATAGCTCCACAAAAGCGACAAGACCAAAATTCATGGGGTATGTCTCTCTCTCCGCACGTTGCACATTCCCAACCAACTGGAGGGTCGATTGGCCGCACCGCCAGGCATGCGTCACATTGTAAGACCAAGTTTGCATTTATCAGGGTGCAGACTGGACAAGTCCATTGTCCGTCAGTAGACACATCCGGAGTGTTCCTTACTCGGGTCGAAGTGGGCTGCGAAGGGCCCGGCCTTGAGCCAGCAGTGCTGCGGGTAGCTCTAGCTGATGTGTCGTTGCTGTCGTTCGTCAAGTTGATCATCACCTTATTCGCTTTGGAGGTCTCGTGCAGAATGTGCGACCCAGACCCGCAAGTCTGCTCATCTCGCTTCCTGCGTTCGGCAGCCTTTGAGAACAAATTGTCAGAGACTATTGAGGTTCGGGGTACACAAGCTTACACGTGCGGCGAGCTCGCGAGGGCTCAACTTTTCCAGTGCGCTGGACCTCCCCCCAAGCCTACCCCCACTTTTAGTTAATGCCTCTGCTTGGCGTCGCCTTTCCGCGGCTTCGAGGGCTCGAATCTTGCCAAGATAAGGTGGAAGATCGTGTGAGATACCGGCACCCAGCCTGTGACCAGGAGAGAAGAAGCCCTCGCCGGCATAGCCAGAGCGCTGAAGTGCATCGTACTCATCCTCTAGCCCAGCGAGGAATTTGTAAAACTGCTCGTCATGAGCCCCATGCACGTTGTGTGAGAGCTAACGAGAGCCAATGATCAACGGATTGTTCGATGAGCGCAAAGGAAACTTCACTTCGTGCAACATCGTTCGTACTACTGCATCCTCTTCGAGGAAGGTATCGGGCGCCCAGGGTGGACGTAGCCTCAAAAGGATCTTCTCGCCACCGTTTACGTCTAAAAGACGCAGATGGATCAATGCGATGAATGCATATCTAGTACCTGGTGCTCACTCAACCCTGCAACACTCGCGTTTAAGCAAACTGGCGTGCAGGACAGCTCTACATCAGACAAGAATGAGCTCACCAAGCAAATTTGGGGTGTCAGGGAAGAACTCGGCGAGTGTCGGAAGGACCCAACCGTGCTTTCGCATGATGGGCTTCACCAGGGAGGCCACGCGCTGCAACATGGATAGGGCCCGATCGGCCTTGGGCATGTCTTTGAGGTGGGTGAACGACTTGATGAATGTCTCGGCCATATCAGATGTGCGGTGGTGACTGCAGATGCTGGCTGGCTGGCGCAAGACCTGGGGCACGAGCTCTTGTATGGCTGCGCAGACATGATTGGAGGACGCGTGTGCTTGGTCTGGGCCAAGTCCAGCTGACTAGACCTGGTGACTCAGCCCGCTCAACACCGAGCACTAGAATACTAGAATGTTCACGACCAGTGTTCAAACTGTGCGGCACATTGCCGGCCCTTCTAGCACCTTGGAGTGGTCGACATCTTATTTTTTTTCTTACCGTGGAGAAGGCTGCCTAGCATTTGCAGAGATCCACCGCCATGAATCGGAGGTGATTCGCCAAGGAAGGTTCCTGCGCCCAAACCGGACTGCAGCTACTAGAAATCTTTTTGTGCGGCTCCGATTTCTATGCCAATTGGCGCTATGATGATAGCAACAAATGGAATTCGACGGCGAGTTACTCATGTATGCACCCCGCAGCGGCGCAGCTGGCCCGACCTCGTCCCAGTTTGCTCTAGACCAGGAACAGACGTCACTTGGTGCCAAGTGCCGTACGTACATATTGCAGCGAGTCACGGACCTAGAGCGGGCGCTCCCTACTACCAGCAGGTCCGTCGAGCTTTCCTGCCTTAGAATCAATCCTGGATACTGTCCCAATAGATCGTGTTTTAGTGAATATTAGCTCGCGGACATAGCATCGTCGCGAAGACACGCATCCTAACGAATTGACTTGCCCCGGTCATTTGAACCCTTTAGTGAGTGGCATCGACCCTGGTGGGATTTTATTAGGTCCTAGGTTTCTTCATCTCGGGTGCTCGATCCAGAAACAGCAGGGTCTCCAGCATGTGGCCACCAGCCCCCTCTAGCTCCTTCTTAAAGGCTGCTGGCAGCGGGACCATGTCGTACTCGATGCACCCATCCCCAAACCTATCCCCCTTAAGCCTTGACCTGTGGTGCGTTCACTTGCGATGAGCCTGGTTCCTCCAGGCACTGCACCTTCGGTCGACATCCGCCTCTTTGCCTCCGTTCAAGGTAGGCTTTTACTCTGTATTTCTTCAAAGCAAACGCCACTGTCACTGTCATTAGTTGCCGTCACAAGCGCTGTTTTGTACGACCATGGTATGCCACCTCCACACACTAAACTACCGTTTTCTCACTGTCGCTCGGTGCACAGCTCTTGCCCTCGGTCGTGAGGTGAGTGGCGCGACCATGGTTACTCGGGTCAAACGCTGCTGACAGTGATGGATTAGGTAGAACTCATTTGGGTGAGCTGATCGATGGCATGTATGCACTGATGGGCTAAGTGCCCATCGTTACAGATGAAGCCACTAACGTTTGTGACGTTGTTATATGTGATCGTAAGCGAAATAAAGATATTCTAGAGTTCGGAGCTCACAATTCTCCTTAGGAACGATACTTGGGCGATATTGTTCTTGTGTACGTCGCCGCGTTTGGCTGCTGCCTTCGCATCTGATGCTGGTGCTGTGCATTCCAGAGTCGGCCTGTGTTGTAAGTTTTTGTGCCTGGGCGTCGGCATATTCATCGCAGCCTCATCATCGGAACAGTGTGCCTTTCAACGTCGTGGTCAGAGGAGGTAATCGTCATGCCTTTCCTGTAGCATCATCCTTACTGACTACTCCCAATGCTCCCAAGGAGTAAGTGAATATGCCTAGACCAAGACTTCTGACCTGTGAAAACGTTCTTGATTAGATGTGGGTCTCTTTCGGGTGTCCCATTTTTAGTCTAAACTCATCGTCGGGGTAGGTATACAACTTTTCCAGTTTCGTGCGTGGGGGGCGATTGTATACGCGTGGGCCACGCAAGGTCTCTAGTTTCGTATCCACCTAACACGCCCGTAACTCATGTTCTCCCGCAGCAACTATGCAACTCCGCCTGTACGCGATGTACAGACGATCCTGGCAGGTCTTGGTTCTCTTGCTCACGCTTTTCTTTTGCGAGATCGCCGCGATCGCATTCATAATCTGGCGAGCCATCGGGCCCGACAGCTCTCTCCAAGGTTTGTAAGCCCTTTCGTTGATTCGCGGCGGAGCTCATATCAAGGCATCTAGCGATGAATAGCTTAGTTGCTGGAAAATATTATTGCACGTTCTACGGCCTCGACAGGGCTTTTATGTACATCTTCATTCCCTTTTTCTGTTTCGAATTCTTTCTCTTCGTCCTGGCCGCGCGCATATTCGTCGAGAACGTGAAGCAGAATAGGGACGCCGACGAAGGCAGGGGGCTCAGAGTGAACTTCTTCATGAACGTGCTGGCCCGCGACGGCATCTGCTACTTCTTTGTGTGAGTCAATGCGATACGATGTGCACCGCATAAGGGCGGATGTCACGGTGACCAACTGACATGGAACCACGGATATAGGAACCTCGTAGTTTGTGTTATCGTCCTGGGTAGTTGGCAGGGTGTTCCAGTACGTCGTTTCCAGCACCCGATCCGTGCTGTTGCATTCACCGTCGTGTTCTTTCTTTCTCTCTTATCTTCCCTTCTTTTAGGAGCTCTATGCAAATTTGTGCATTCCATTTGTCATGTTCTTCGAGGTGCTCGTCGGTACGAGGCTCATCCTCGACTTTCGTGAGCGGTATGCCCGCTCGGACGAAGACCCCGCCTTGTCAGGCAGGTTCAGCTCCCTACACTTCAGAGAGGATGGACGAGTGGACATGTCGATACGATGTCAAGTCGAAACGATCGTCGTCTCTGACGGCAGGCTTTCAGTGTAGTGGAAATCATCATCATTAGATTGCTTGCAAGGAATGTAAGAACACGAGTAAATGCAGGCTGTACCCTATCCTAGACAGGCTAGGCTGCTGTGCGTAACCGCACAGACGCAGAGAATAATGATAGGAAAAGAATTTAGAAAGTGTTGATGATGGCAGGGGTGGATGTCGCGATGGTCACAATGCATGAGCTATTCTTCATGGCACTGTGCGCCCTGATTGAGTGCACGAGTTTCTCGCACGGGAATATAGAATCTGAGTGGGCTCGTGACTCCGGAGTTCGTGCGCGCCCCAAGTATTGATAGTAAGTAGGTAATGATTTAATAACTAAAGAGGACGCGCTCCAGGTGAGCCGCAGTCGCAGAATGTTTAATCGAAGAGTAGTTGTTAGGGGACGGAGGGTCGCGTTTCCCACAGAAGATATTGGTCCTTTGTGGTCACGTAACTCTCGTCCATCATTTGATTGGGCTAATCAAATAGCAGCTTCTGCTCTACAGCGACCTCTTGTATGAACTTGGCGAGGGCAGCCTTAGATCTAACGAATGGATGTAGATATTTGCAAGCGTGCATTTCGGGCTCGAGCGGTGCCATAGAGACGAACATGTAAGGTTAGGGGGATTGAGCGAGACAAGTGTCCACGAGGTCCGTTCGCCCATCATGACGGCGCTACTGACGATCATGGCAACTCGCGAGGGTGGTGAATGAGATACCAAGGCTAGATTTGCCCGCCAGGTAATATGGTCCGCCATATCTGCCTCGACGGTAGTGCGAGACCCTAGAAAAGCAACCATCTTATAACCTCGATTGCACTTCCATCCACCTCTGGAAACCTTCCTGCAGTAGTGCGTGACGAAAGAGCTGGAAGACGCCTCTGAGCTGTTGAAGGTGAAATCTCCAAGGTGCATACCTCAAACCGAATCTCAATGACAATATAAACACTCGTCGATTTCATTTTCCCGAACTTGAGATGGGATGACCAGCGCGCCGATTGGTCCTCGTGGCTCCGGATTCTGAAGGAAAAAAAAAGATATCTTTCACGGGTACGGGGCCCCCGGGTATTGGAAAGGTAGCAGCGCGAGAAGGGGGGTTCTTCAGTCACCCTGAACAGGCCATGTGGCTTGAATACTAGGCTCTTGAGACAGCGTCACCCGATCCTTGCTCCATTACCAGCAGATTACCAGTAGATTACTGGTGGAACTACCCCTACATCCCCATAATCGTGGGAATGCAACTCACTGCGGAAAGACCTTCCTTTTTTTATCAGTCACTACGGCAGATTCGTCTCAGCTAGGACCTTGTGTTAGTTTGGGACACGACGAACCACGCACAAGTCTTTCCCAGGCGACCATCTGGGACGTCGCTGGACTCGAACGACTCGTGTTTGCCATTGGCCAGAATGGCACAGCCCCAATTTGGGGTCTCGCAAGTCGCAACAGCAAAAAGTGCAAACACTCAGGTTATCAGCGGGTCTATGCAGCCAAATATTCTCCACGTGGCGATGGAATCGTGACAGTGACTGGGAAATCTGTCCGAGCGTGGTGATGGGCAACTACAAGTCGGTGTTAAAGTGGGACCAGAACCGTGGTATGGCCTCCTTTGGTTTAGCAACCACTTCTTTGTCAGAATCAACGACAACAGAATCAGGAAATTCATGAATCAACAGGGTTGGCAGTCTCGTGGTGGCCAGTCCCCGATGCCAACGCATAGATTGCCCAATCGCAACACGGAACGCTTACTCCACATCACGTTCTGTGCGATACCTCGACGCACGCCCAACTTAACAATTTCGTATGTACCTCCATCGTAGCTACATGAGAACAGAGGCTTTGGGCTTTGGGCCCTATGTGGCCCCATGAAAGCTCAGCTTGACCAGGGAGCTTGTGGTGGGTTTAGCTATTCTATGGGCGTCTGTGATGCTTTGTGGGTGGTGTGGGATGCCTAGGTATGTCCGCTATCCTTCATTCGTACTACGTTCGCTTGCTTCAAATTTTTCTTCAGGTAGCGGTCTCGTTTGATTCGCGGCGCGCGCCGCTCATTGCGCCATCCATCTCACTTCTCCCCATCGTCTCCGACGCCCTTGACTCTGCGCGATCGCCCCGACAGGCCGCTCGCATTCTGGCGCAACCAGTCCCTTCGGGCCATTCCTAGTGTATCCGTTGCCATGCGACACTCCCAACGTATCCGCTTCGCCATCCGGTGCGATCAGCTCGCCGTTTCGAGGCTTGTATGGCGCGTATCCGCTGGCACGTCGTTCCGC